>VMDR010031302.1:0-12073 GCA_007922815.1 Macrotus californicus | reverse complement strand
AGAAAACAGCAAACAAAATACAACCAGAGACATTGAAATTAAGAACAATCTAACAATGGCCAGAGGGGAAGTGGGAGGGAACAGTGCGGGGAAAGGTTTCCTGGCAACACTATAAAGGACACATGGACATAACCAAGGGGAAGGGTGAGAGTGGGGGAGGGGGGTGGGATTGGCTGGGGTTGCGGGGGTGGGGGCGGAAGGAGTTGGAGGGGGGAAATGCAAACTGTAATTGAACAACAATAAAGTAATTAAAAAATTTAAAAAAAAAAAAGATCTATCGGGGTCAGAGCTATTCTGGCTGGAGTGTGAGAGACAGGTCAGGATGAAAAAAACAGAAAACAGAGAAACCAGCTAGGAGACGGTCCAGAAGAGATAGGATGGAAAGGAAGGGACTTTGCTAGAGTAACAGAGGAGGGTTGTTGGAAATCTTAAGGTGTTTCTTTACCATTTCAGTCCCTTCCTCTCTTCTCCATTTAAATTACACACTACAGCATCAGCTGTCTCCCTTTCCTGCTCTATTTTCATGCATTAGACACTTCACAGCCTGACATCCTGGATGCCACTTACTTATTCATTTGTTAATTATCTGTCTCCTCCACTAGAATAGAAACTCCATGTGGCCAGGAATTTTGTTTCATATTCTGCTGCACTCCCAGTACAGAAAAGTGCCTGGCACAGAAAGCTTGTGACAAGATGTTTATTTCAGATTTTAAAATGATGTTCTAAATTACCAACTGATACAGGTAAACATCCAGAATCTCAACAGCCTGAGGACAATGGACGTGATAGGAAGTTGTGCCCTGTTTTCCTGTGACCAGCACAGCCCGGCGGCCCCCCTCAGGATGTAAAGTCCAACGCCACTCTAACCGCGCAGTGCAGGGCAGGAGAGGTGCCAGGCCCCAGAATGCCCCTGGCCTGCCTAGGACTGAACATGTCACCACAGCCAGAGCTCTCTAGACAACTGCCCTGGACCACCCTGAGTGGACACCCTGGGACTGTGTGTCCTTTGGAAGCAGGATTCAGATTCATTGTCCTTAATCTCCATTGTAACTTCTTCACAGCGTTTCTGAACAAGCACCGTGGCTATAAGAGCCTCCATCTGATGTTTAATTGCTTAATTATCAGTTTACTTCACCAATTTTAAAACCGGGAATTGAACCACTTTTAAGATGGGCAGTGGGTTGGAGGCTGCCTGGGGAGTAAGGCTCCCCTCTGTATCTGCAGTAGTTATTCCGAAGATTGGGAGGGCTTCCTACAACCTGAGATGAGGGGCCTGTCCCTGGTCACCACCCTCATCTGGCCATCTGTGCCCCATGAGCACTTTTCATCAAGCTGAAGCCTCGGGAAATGTGTGGAAATATCTGAGCCTCTGAAGCCACTACCAAATGTAGCCATTTTTCCCCTCCAAATGCATCTAAAATTTTTAAAATCTAATTCTTTTTTCTTCTACTGGAACTCATTCATTTGTTCCAACTTCCTTTCAAATATCCCATTGATGCTGTTTATATGCTAGGGCCAAGTCAGGCACACAGAACCGAGGAATGAGAAGATATGGATCAGAACACAACTACTGTTGGGATGGCATGGGGTCCCTAATGGTCTGGGTAGAGTGTGAGGAGGGCTCTATCCTACCGAGCTGGTAGGAGGGGCATTTGTGCATGTGGGCTTCGAGGAGCAGGTAACCCTTCACAGGGCTGAGAAGTACAGATGGGTACTCAAGATTTTAGTTTTCTTCTCCTCTTTCCTCCCCTGTTCCTCATCCCCTTCTTATTCTCTGTCTCCCTCACTATCTCATACACACACACACACACACACACATACTCACACACATGCATACACACTGTTCAAAGGTAAACTGAGGCACAAGAAAAATTTGAAGGTTATTTGAACATACATCAGTTCCAGTGAGGCAACAGCAAACGTAAGGTGGTTAGGATTGCTACTCAAACAGGAGTTTGGGGCATGGTTTTCACGGAGAAGACTGTGACACAAAACAAAGCAATTGTTTGGTGGCTGCTGCTTAAGCTGTTGCCTGACTTGTAAAGCCTAGTCGGCTGTTGTGATGGGTTGTTCTACGTGTCACTTTGAGGAATCCAGCACACCGACTCTGGTCAGTCTTTGCTTTGCTGGTGTAGGCAACCAAGGCCCTCGAACTCCTCAGTCTCATGGCCTCCTTACTGAATGACTTCAACAACACACACACACTCACACATGCATGCACACACTGATGTGGTCAGTCAAATGGGGATAAAATAGCACAAAGATTCTCAGATAAAATGGGCGGTCCCTTGTTTATATATGCCAACTTCAGTATGACTCACCCCTTTTTTCTAAAATTCTCATTTGAGGACATGCTCATTGATTTTTAGAAGGGAGAGAGAGAGAGGAAACATTGATGTGAGAGAGAAACTTGATCAGTTGCCATTGCCTCCCTTATAGGCCTTGACCAGGAATGGGACACACAACCTTTTGGTGTAAGAGACAGCACACCACCAACGGAGCCACCCAGCCAGGGCATGACTCATCTCTTCTTAAGGAAGTTGGTATAGCAGGTCCAGTTTCTCAACACAAAAGTGCTCGCACATTCTGACAACCCAGTTCAATATGATTTTTTCGTTTGAAAAAAATTAGCACCAAGGTGCCCACCAGGCCCTGCTAGGACTTTCCTCACAGTGCAGCCAAGTGACAGGCCCAGGTAGCCCCTCTCACTCACATCCCCTGACCTACCAGAGGCCAGCCCTGATCCAAGCCCCAGAGTACAGCTCTCTATATCTGCCTGTGTTTTTCTTTTCTTTTCCAGCCAGTGTTTGGCGACAGATACACTCAGCAGAGGGATCTGGGGACAGAACAAAAACAAGCATAGTGAAGATGGAGGAGCAAGAGGCCAGGCATAGCTGAGGCAGTGAAACACAGAGAAACGCAGATGTGAGATTGCCAGCACAGCCATGCCCTGTGGATGGGGACCCAGGAGAAGGAAAGAAGTGCCAACTCACAGAGAAAATTTTCTGATATTTTTCAATCACCTGAGTAAACAAAGATTGCAGTAGATTGAGTCCAAATGTTTCAGTGTGCAAGAAATCTCATTAACATTATTATTGCAAGTAAATGAAATTATATCTCATGACCTTAATTCTGTTCACAGAGGAGGGGGGTTAACTTACTGGGCTCCCTCTCCCCCAAGATGGGTCTTGAAAATGTCCTGAGAAGCAGGTATTCGGAAGTCACCCCTTGGACAGTTTGACTGCAGTGGGCAGGGGAATGTTTGCTCAGCGGACAGTGCTGAATGCCTCCAAGGGGCACTGTGCTCATGAAGATGGAGCCCTGGGGGTGCACAGCATGCACGGCGTCCACACTGCAGGCCAGCTTCTCTCACTGCACTATCCTCAGCAGCTCTCTAATTCTTCTGGGGTGTTAAGAGGAAACCAGTCACAGATCTCCAGTGATCAAGGACCCTAGGGGCCTCACTTTCCTTCTCAATCCTAAAGAATCCAGTCTCTCTGCCTGTGCCACTCAAAGGTGCTCACTTTCTCTCTCTCCCCTCAACAGGAATGCCTGCCTTAATAGCCTCAATAATCCTACAAACACCAGGAAAAGGATGGTTTCAGAAGCTTCTGTTTCCTCTTAAAAATGCTGCTAACCACAAGATTAACAAAATCTAACAAGATCCAAGAACCAAACGCATGTATCTGTCAGTCACCCCAGCAGGGGGTTCACTTCAGCATCTTGGGGTCAGCTGGTAGTGGGTGCTGCTGAGAGTAAACTGACTGCCCTGTGCTATACTGTCCTTGGTCGTTTCCTACAGGACAAGTCCCACTGCACGATGCCTCACACGTTATCCATGCTCCTGAGTATTTCACTCCGCACGGACTCTGGTGACTTGCTTTGACTGATGGGACATGTTCAAACACAGCTGATGTAGCTGGTGCATTTGGGGCTCACTATTCCTTGGAATACGGCCTTGACACCAGCATTTGGAGTTGTCTGTGTTCTGGATGTGGGCCATTCTGATAGGTGTGTAGTGGCATTTTCTGGTGTTTTAACTTGCATTTCTCTAATTACGTGCAATGTATAACATCTTTTCATGTACTTATTTGTCATCTGTATATCTTACTCGGTGAGGTGTCTAATACTTTGGCTTCATTTTTAATCAGGTTGTTTGTTTTCTTACTGTTCAGTTCTAAGAGCTCTTTGCATGTGTTAGGTAACAGGACATTATCAGGTGTCTTTTGCAAATATTTCCTCCAAGTCTGTTGCTTGTCATTTTATTCTCTTGACAGTATCTTTCACAGAGAAAAAAATATGAAGTCTAGTTTATCATTGTTTCCAGAACTTTTTTCCCAAAATATAAGCATGTGCTAGTTAGTTTGGAATCCTACAGGTTTGATTACTTGGTTAGCTTATGCCAGAGTCCACTGAGCCCTCTTGGGCAACCTCATAAGGCAGTGTTCAGAACTGAGCTCACCTGCCCTGCGTACCCTGGCCGCCTTCTCATCTCTGATCCATGCTGCGAGGGGCCCAACAGAGAGCCTTCCTCGAGTGTGCTCTCAGACTCCTGCATCTGTCACATGCACCATGACTCACAAGCAGTGTGTAATGTAGTTGCAGAACCAGAAGGGAAACTCACTACAAGACACTGAGGCCTGATAAAGGGACACTGAAGATCATAACGCAGGAGTCTTAAATGCAAACACAACTATTGAGCCAAAAAGATAGAGTGAAAGAATGATTTAGGGTGGTAGATATTTAGTTGCCATCTTAAGCTGTATTCTTTCAGTGAAAGCTATGTTGGCTTTCAGAATAAACATTTTCACTTATTCTCATTTCCACAAAT
Organism: Macrotus californicus; assembly: GCA_007922815.1. Classification (NCBI taxonomy): domain Eukaryota; kingdom Metazoa; phylum Chordata; class Mammalia; order Chiroptera; family Phyllostomidae; genus Macrotus; species Macrotus californicus. The sequence continues at coordinate 7,242 of VMDR010031302.1, read as the reverse complement.
AAGTGAACTCTAAGCATTTCTCTTAAAACCCCTTGCCCTTCCTTAACCTACATCTTCTCCCTTTTGATGAGTAGCATAAACCCAGAAAAGATTTGGTTTTTGCATTCCTAAAAAGGAAAAATGACTAACACAACAAAACAAGCACAAGGATAAATGGTGACTGACAGTCAACCTCAGTGTTGGGGAACAATAGGGAATAGTGGGGACTGAGGCAAACTTGAAAATGAAAACTCCATCTAAAGAGTAAAGCCACTACTCAGCTCCAGCTAGTTGATGTCTAGGGAACTACAAATCCAGAGTTGCCAGGTTTTCTGATTTTTCAGTAGAAGCCATAAATTCAATTGTTCACATAAAAATTCCAATTTTTTAAAGTAGTCAACTAGCTTATAATTTGAAATTCTACATTGGCCACACAAACTCATATTCCTAATATCAGCTAGTTTGAGGTCTCTGCTATTTGACAATGAAAAGGCAACCTACAGATTGAGAAAAAAATATTTTCAAACCATATATCTGTTAAGGAGTTAATATCCAAAACATATATGGAACTCAAATAACTCAATAGCAAGCAAACAACCTGATTAAAAACTGGGCAAAGGACATGAATAGACATTTTTCCAAAAAATACATACAGATGGCCAATAGGTACACAAAAAAATGTTCAACATCCCTAATCACCCGGGAAAAGCAAATCAAAACCACATGAGATATCACTTCACACCTTAGGATGGCTAGAGTAAAAAGAAAAAAAAGCTAACAAATTGGCAAGGATGTGGAGAAAAGGGGAACCTGTACATTGTTGGTGGTATAAACTGGTATAGCTATTATGCAAAACAGTATGGCAGTTCCTCAAGAAACTAAAAATAGAACTATCATATGACCGAGCAATCCCTCTTCTGAGTATTTATCCAAAGGAAAGGAAGTCGGATCACAAAAAGATCTGCACTCCCATGTTCATTGCAGGATTATTCACAATAGCCAAGATATGAAACAACCTAAGTGCCCATCAATAGATGGATGGATTAAATAATTGTGGTACACACACACACAGGGATATTATTTAGCTTTTAAAAAGGCGATTTTGCAACAACAATGTATTAACCTAAAGGAGATTAAGTTAAATGAAATAAACCAGGCATGGGAAGAGAAAATGCCTGATGTCACTTCTGTGTGGAATCTAAGAAAGTTGCACAGAAAACAGAGAGTAGGGTGGTGGTTATCAGGACAGGGATGGGGAGATGTAGAGCCAGGAGCACAGAGCTGCAGCTGCGCAGACCACATAAGCCTAGAGATCTAAGGTGCAGCGTGCTGACTGTGGTTACTGCTTCTGTATCAAATATGTAACGTGTGCTGAGAAAGTAGACCTCAGATGCTCACATTACAAAAATAATGGTGACTGTATGAGGAGATGATAAACTAATTGGCCTTACTTTATGAATCATTTCACTATGTATGTGTATATATATATATATATATATCAAATCACCAATTGTACATGTTAAATATACTCAGTTTTTTTTATTTTAAAAATTAAATTAAAAAATGTATAAACCAAAAAGTTAGGTCTTGGACCCAGGGGTTGGGATTGGCTTCTGCAGGGTCCTTCACAGTCAGAATTATTCTTACAGGGTTCCTGCTACGTAGCCCCTCCATCCAGGCCTCCGAGAACTGTGACAATGACAGACAACCATGACCCTAACAGAGCAGACTCTTCATTGCACTGTGTATCCTGATTGGATCTTTACTCCTATGCTTCTCAAACCTGTGTGTGCATGACAATCTCCTGGAGGGTGGGTTAACACATATTCCTGGGCTGAGCCCAGTGTTCAGAAGCTCTGGAGAGAGACCATGAACTTGTATTCTAAAAGTTTCCAGGTGATTCTTATGCCAGTGGGCAGAGACCGCACCTTGAGAACACTGCTTTAGACTATAGTGAGTGTCTTGAATATGGAAAGAGATGCTGGAAGGGAGAGACTTTCTGCTACTGTCCCAGGAAAGGGTCAATGTGTCCAGCAAGTAGCTGCTTCAACATGAAAAACAGCCAGTTCTAGCCACATGAAGATGGAAGGCAGAGGGGTACAGACAGAGCCATGACTGGCCAGCAGAAGCCACAGAGTTGAACCCGGCAAAGCCCTCAGCCACTTTGATTGGCATTCTGAGGATCACAAGGAACTGTGAACATTTTATGCGTCAGTGCATTTTCTTTGCTTATTTCCATCCCTCACACATTCCCAGTGATAATGGTCTTTGTGGAAATGTCAGCCTGTCTCAGCTCCACTCAAGGGAGCAAGGGACAAGGATGCTCAGCCAGACTTGGGCCAGGTGTCCAACGGTAGCAGCGTCCCCCTAGGGGCCAGCCAGCTGGGGCAGCAGGAGGAGTGAGGAGCCAGGGCTGAGAGTTAGGGGAGGGAGGGTCACTCCTTCCTGTAGCATTGATTAAGCACCTAATGTATGAGTCCAGTTGGAAAGTCAGACAAGGCCAGATCATGAAGGACAGAACTTTCTGGTTTTAATGAGTGGATCCGCTCACCTTATTTCCCTTCAAACTTTCTGTTGACTCAAGTTATCAAAATAAAAGAATGTCAAAGGCCAAACACACATCTGAAAACAGAGGAACACAATTTTTAATATTTTGTTTTCTAATATAGAAACTCCTTAGAGATGTTATCGAATGAGGTGGGCATAGCACATTCATTTGATTCCCTTTCCCCGAGAGCAGGATCATTAAGGCATTCAAATTAACTGGGTGTAATCATGAATTAAATTGAGCCAGTTTATAAGGGAAACATTGAGGCATCTTTCATCTTAATATCCAGACATGATTCTCCTGACTAAAGGTATGATTAGGAGGAAAGTAGCAAAATAAAAAATAAAAACCCTCTGTAGCTTACACCTGAGTAGAATTGGTAATGAAACCTTGGGTCCCCAGTGAACTCACCGCCCCTCCAGTCATCCTCAGCTGAGCTCATTATTTCATTTCACTACTTGATAGGCTGAAAAATTGACTGAAAACTGGTTAATTAGGACAAACAGTGCTTAATAATGGGGAAGACCATGCAGTTCAAGAAATTAATGCCAAAACAGTAGAACTCATGCCTCACCCATGAAGTGCAGGAGGTGGCCCTCACCATTGTGTCGACCCAGTGCACCATCCAGGTGGCCAAGCTAACTGAGCATTTCTCTGTCTGAGTTTGGGGTGGACGGTGGTAAAAAACAGAAATCCACCTGCAGAATAAAGGGAGGTTCGTTGTAAGAACACAGAGGCAATTCCACACAGGACTTCTGGAGATGTGTATGAGAACAAGGGGCCTCTCTATCCCCCTCACTCCCCTCCTTCCCTTGGTCTTTCTCTGTTCCTCCCTATAGGGTCACTGTCTCTCACTCTGGGTGCTGGCTCCATTTCCCCCTCTGCCGTTTAGTAATGGTGCGCTGGGCTACCTAACATCCAATCATTGTTCTTGCAGATATTGGGGATCCTCTCCTTTCTTTTGTCATATGACTTGGACAAGAGCCCACTGACCAATGCTACAGATGCAACTAGTTACCAGGTCTTAGCCAATCAGCTCACTGGGTTCCCTCTGGGCCCAGAGTTGGTTCAAGGATGATATCATGGCTCAATCAGAGCCAGTGAGATGCGGTAAAGCTTTTGCTCCGTCTTTACTGGTGGGTTTCAAGAGCAGGCTGTGGGTTGTGGAGCTGTCAGAGTCACCTGGCAATTACCAAGATAAATCCTATCTGAGAGTCAAACCAGCAGGGGAAGTAGAGTGGAGCTCAGCAATGAAGAGAGAAAGAAATTGTATAACATCTCTTGAACCCCCACATTCAGCAGTGCCTCATGCCTACATTATGCTCAATTTTTTAGTTACCTGAACCAGTAAATGCCCTTTTGTGTGTAAGCTAATTTGCTTTTAATTTTCTGCCTCTTGTGATAGAAAGAATTCCTACTGTACCCCCTGGCTTCCTTAAGCCCTTCTAACTCTGAGTTACAGAGGGCCCAGCTTTGCTCCCAATTCCAAGTGGCCTTCTAAGGCAAGGACTCCACCATTTGACTGTAATTTCTGCGTGTCTTACTTATTCTCAAAAAGACAGACTCGATTACCCCAGTCAAGGACTGGCTCTCCTGATCCACCCCGTGTAAGCAAAGCCACAGTTGTGAGGTCACATTGTATAAACACAGTCACCCTCCAGCTGGGACTGAGGGAAAAGAACGATATCAAAGAATCCCAATCACAACCACAGTGTTTCCTGGGTTCACCCAGCCTACTGAAAAAGCAAAAGGCAGACCATCCAAATCCATAGGCATCTGCCCTCTGCTCTGGGTGCCTGAGTCTCTAAGTTCAGGCATCCCAGTGGTTCTCTCACAGAGGCCTGTGGGCTCAGGTGAGCCCACATGGAGCCCCTGCTATGTGAAGACAAGGACTCTTTGATTCTCTCTGCTTAGAGAGTTCCACAGGCCTGAGGAAACACCCTCAACATCTCTGTCTGATGTGACAAGTTCCAACTCCAGGAAACAGCTGGCTGGTACACAAACCGTAGTCATTCTTGGAGCTCTCTTTAGGAATGAATAAGGAGAATATTTTAAAGTTCCCTTCATACTTGTCCATTGGGATGTGGGAACTGCTTCAGTTAACATGTATACTTAGCAAAGACTAATGAGTCTGGCTTCTAGGATAGGCAAGGAAAGAGCACCAGGACCGTTGAGGACTAGTGTCTGTCTTTAGCAGGAACTGGGTGTCCTAAAGCAAGTTACATAAGATATCTGAGCCTCAGTCTCTTCACCTGGGAAAGGGGGAGGTAATAACCCTTCCTCTGTCTACCCCAGTCATTGCCAGGAGGACTGTGCTGCCTGCTGGTCCCTTTGCTGTCACACGATGGGTTCTGAGGGCTGTGCCTGTTAGGCCGTCAGCAGAGCAGACAGCCTCCTGGCACATGCGGACTGTAGCAGGGGAAAGATACAGGGACGCCTTTTCACTGCGGGCTTTCTCCTGCATTCTGGTACAAATGAGCTGCAAACAGCAAGGGGAGTTGGAGGTCAATGAACAGCGATCCAGCTTCTTCAAGCCACAATGGGATGATACCAAGCTTGTTCTACAGAGGGGCTTCAGGTTGAGCCCCAGGTGCCCACAGCACCAACCTACTCATGAATGCACCCCTTACTGGCTTTTCTCCCTTCCCTTTCTCATCTCCTCCACTCCCTCACTTATGCTTCTGTGGATCACCTCCCAAATAAACCACCTGTGTCCAAATACAAAAGACACCTTGTGTCTCAGGGTCTGTTTTTGAGGAACAGAAACCAAACTACTACCCTAGGCCCAGCTTCTTCCCCAAGCCTCTTACTTAGAGCCCTGACCCGTTTCTTGGAGTTAAAGTCATTCCTGGAATTAAACAAATGTTATCAGATTCTTGGGAATACTTCCAGAGACATTTATGCATTTATAAGCAGATGTATATAAAAGGTTCACACACAAGCAAACTTTCTTCTTTTTATACAAGTGTTTCGAATCCTGCCTACATCCTTCCACACTTCTTGTCCATTCTACATTCTAACTTCCTGTCAGTTCACAGCCCTACCTCCAGTGAAAAGGTGTAATGAGTAGGGAAGCACTATGTTCTATAACACATGGCGAGGTGTGGAGAGCAGGACCAACAAAATGCCACTGGTCTAATCAAGATAACATAAAGTATATAAAATAAAGTGGAGACACTCATGTCAACCAAAATGGCTATCAGTCAGTCATGACATTTTGGTTCAAGAGGAAAACTACCTAAGTCAGAGCAGACACATCTGGCAAGGAGACACATCTAAGATATCCGTATATGTGATCAGAACAGCCATGTCTATAGAACAGGACCACCCATAGGCTCCTGGGGAAATGCCCACTTGGCATCAGGGGTGCCAAGACATTTATCAAAAGACCCAGAAGGGTGGAGTACACCACTTTCAAGGAGTGCTGCTCCTTGCTATACTGATCTCCCTTGGCATTGGCCGCCAGAGGCTCTGTCCGGCTTGACTGAGGATTTTGTCTGCCCTGCTGCCCACCTGGCTCCCAAGATCCTTCTTTGCAAGATGCTGACAATTCCCTTGCCCACCGTGCTGTCTCCCAGGCCTGCAGACTGAAATTCTGGGGCTTGGGTTCATTGTCCCCTGTTGATTACTCTGTGTGTGTGTTATATTTCTCTTAGATTGTTAGAGTGTGAGTAGGATATTATAATGAGTATAATTAGTGAATAGTATGTTGGTGACCCTTGTCTATTCCTTGGTGCTGGGCTGCTCAGAAGATAGCTAGCCAAGCAGCATATGCTTATGACACAAAGGCAGTTAACCTACACCTGGCAAGGGGAGTCAGAGAAGTCTCCCTAGAGGAAGTGCCATTTGAGTTAAGACCTGAGGTTCCAGGAGAAGCCAGCCAGTATATGGAAAGACCTGGAAGCGAGAGAGAGATCGGCTTGCTCCAAGAGCTGAGGCTGAGAGATGGCCAGGGCCTTTCAGGTTTCTCCCACCCTGGCCTGTTTTTCTCAACCACATCTCCAGCTCAATTAGGTGTGTTTAACATTGTACCTTTACGCAAATGGGACTTGTGCTTTAGGCATCTGAGCCTTTTTCCATGCTGATTTCCAAATCAGGAATGAGTTTACCTCCAAGAAAGGATTCTGAGCTCTAGGCCAGAAGCTTGGGAAGAAGCTGGGCCTCGAGTGGTGGTTTGGAGTATGCTCCTCTAACACAGACTCTGGGACCAGCACTGGGACACCGTTGTTAAGTTCTGTGTCCTTGCTCGCCACTTGTCCTATCAATCATGTGAGATGGGTGTTGATGTCTCCAATATTAATTCAGGATTTGACGATTTCTCTTTTTAGTTCTATCAGTTTCTGCATCACATATTTTGGAGCTCTTTTGTTCAGTGCATATGCTTTTAGGGTTGGTGTTTATTCGTGGTGGATGGACCCTTTTATCAGTAGGTTATCAGATTCTTTTTCTTTTTATCTCTTTCCCTGGCAACTTTCATTACTCTGAATACATTTATCTATAAGTTAACATAGCCGCTCACCGCTTTTGAAAGTATTTTTGTATGGCACATCTTTTTTCATTCTTCTACTTCCCATCTACATATATGTTAAGGTGAGTCATAATTTTTTAGTTCACCGGGCCAATCTTTGTCCTTTAGCTGGTGCATTGAGACCACTTACGTTTAATGTAATTATTGATATGCTACAGCTTCAGCCAGTCGTTTAAAGTTTTGTTTT
>VMDR010031301.1:0-12089 GCA_007922815.1 Macrotus californicus | reverse complement strand
CCAAAAAAAAAAAAGAAACAAAAAGAAAAATGGGCAAAGGACCTGAATAGACACTTCTCCAAAGAGAACATACCAGTGGCCAATAGACATATGAAAAGATGCTCAACATCACTAATCATCAGAGAAATGCAAATTAAAACCACAATGAGATATCCCCTCATGCCTATCAGAATGGCCATCATCAATAAATCAACAAAGTGCTGAAGAGGATGAGGAGAAAAGAGAACCCTGATGCACTGTTGGTGGGAATGCAGACTGGTACAGCCACTATGGAAAGCAGTGTGGAGTTACTTCAAAAAATTAATAAACGGCTGTGGTTGGTGTGGCTCAGTGGATCAATCACTGGCCTGCAAACCGCAGGTTTGATTCCCATTTAGCACACACATGGGGGCTGCATGCCAGGTCTCCAGTTGGGGGCATGCAAGAGGCAAAATGTATCTCTTGCACATTGATGTTTCTCTACCTTTCTTTCTCCCACCCTTCTCTTCTCTCTAAAAATAAGTAAATAAATAAAATCTTACTTCAAAAAAAAAATGGAACTGCCTTATGATCCAGCAATTCTATTTCTGGGAATATAAACAAAGAAAGTCAAAACACTAATTAGAAAGAATATATGCATCTGTATGTTCATTGCAGTGTTATTTATAATAGCCAAGATTTGGAAGCTGCCTAAGTGCCCATCAGTGGATGAGTGTATAAAAAACCTGTGGTTCATTTACACAATGGAATACTTACCACTTGCCCTTAAAAAAGAATCTTGCCCTTTGCAACAGCATGGATGGACCTGGAGAACATTATGCTAAGTGAAATATGCCAGTCAGAGAAAGACAAGTACCATATGATTTCACTCTTATGTGGAATCTAATGAATGAATAAACTAACAAACAAAATAGAGACAGACTCATAGGTAGAGAACAAGCTGACGGCTATCAGAGAGGAGGATTGTAGTGGAGCAAGGTGAAAAAGCTGAAGGGAATAAGCAAAACAAAGCAAAACAAAACCCTCATAGACACAGACAACAGTATTGTGCTTACCAGAGGGAAAGGGAGTTGGGGGAGGTAAAAAAGAATAAAAGGGGAATAAATGTTGATGTTTGGGGTGGTGAACACACAATACAGTATACAGATGATGTATTATAGAACTGTACACTTGGACCCTATATACTTTTATTAACCCATGTCACCCCAATAAATTCAATAAAAAAGAAAACATTGTTGAAAGAATTTAAGGATGACCTAAATTTCTATAAAAAAAGAAAGTTTTTATTATACTGAAATTCTATTCCCCCGTTGAAAATTCTATTCCTCTTGTCGCTTTGATGGTAGCCATTATCACAGATGTGAGGTAATATCTCATTGTGCTTTTGACTTGCATCTCCCTGAAAATTAGTGATGCTGAGTATTTTTTTATCTATGATGTTGTACATTTTTTTTTAATTACTTTATTGTTGTTCAATTACAGTTTGAATTTTCTTCCCATCACTCTCCCCCTACCCCAGCCAATCCCACCCCCCTCCCCCGCTTCCACCCTCCCCCTTGGTTATGTCCATGTGTCCTCCATAGTGGTTCCTGAAAACCCTTCCCCCCACTATTCCCTCCCCGTTCCCCTCTGGCCATTGTACATTTTTTCATGTACTTGGCCTTCTGTATGCCTTCTTTGGAAGAATGTCTACTGAGTTCCTCAGTTCATTTTTTAAAAAATATTTTATATGTATATATCTTTAAAGATTTTATTTATTTCCTTTTAGAGAGAGGAGAAGGGAGGGAGGAGGAGAGGGATAGAAAATCATATCGGTTGCCTCTCACAAACACTGAATCGAACCGATGACCTTTTGGTTCACAGGCTGACACTCAGTCCTCTGAGCCACACCAGCCAGGGCAATTTTTTAAAATAAATTTTGAGTATTATCTCCTTATCAGATACAGTACGTCCTCACTTAACACTGATAGGTTCTCGGAACTTTGGCAAAACAACTTATAACAAAACCAATTTTAACATGGGCTAATTGATACAAACAAGAATTAGGTTCTTACAGTATCTCATTAATGTTACAATAAAATGGCATTGAACAAGCCGACATTATTCGAGGACCATCTGTCCGACTTGCAAATATTTCCTTCCACTCTGAAGGTAGGACATTTTAATGATTGTTTCTTGTGCTGTACAGAAGCTTTTCAAGTTGATACAGTCCCTCTTATTTTTGCTTTTATTGCTTGTGCTTTTGGTGCCATATCTAAAAAATCCTTGCTAAGGCCAGTATCAGTGAGATTTTGCCCTATGTTTTCTTCTAGGAGTTTTATAGATTAAGGTCTTACATGTAAGTCTTTAATCCATTTTGAGTTCACTCCTGTGAGCGATAGAAGAAGGGGTTTGCTTTAATTCTTCTGCATATGATTACCCAGCTTTCCCAACATCATTTATTAAGTAGGCTATCCTTTCCTCATTGAGTACTCTTGGCTCCCTTGTCAAATATTAGTTGCCTGTATACATGTGGACTTATTACTGGGCTCTCACTTCTAGAAACATACAACCTGCCAAGATTAAATCATAAAGAAATAGAAAGTCTAAACAGACCTGTCACAAGTATGAGCACTGAATCAAACACCTCCCAACAAAGAAAAGCCCAGAACCATATAGCTTCACAGGTAAATTCTATCTATATTTAAAGAATAGTTAATGCTAATCCATCTTAAACAATTCCAAAAAAGAGAAGAGGGAGACCATCATTACCCTGATACCAAAATCAGACAAAGACACAACAAAAGAAAACTATAGGCCTATATCCCTGGTGAATACAGATGCAAAAATCTTGATCATAATACTTTCCTACAAAACCCAACAGCACACTAGAAGGATCATATACCATGATCAAGTGGCATTGACCTCTTGGGTACAAGGGTGGTTTCACATATAAAAATCAATGTGATAATACCACAGTGACAGAAAGGATAAAAATCATGTGATTATTTCAATAGGTACATAAAAAACATTGAACAAAATTTAATATCCTTTGGTAATAAAAAACACTCAAAAAACTAGAAATAGAAAGAAATTATCTCAACATAATAAAGACTATATATGAAAACTCCACAGCTAACATCATACTCAATGGTAGCAAGAAAGCAAGAAAGAAAGGGAGATTAAAAATAGAACTATCACTAGATTCAGAAATCCCACTCTGGGTATTTATCCAAAGAATTTCAATCAGGGTCTTGAATAGATATTAGTACTCCCATGTTCATTGTAGCACTGTTCACAATAGCCGAGCCATGGAAATGTCCATTGATAGTTAAATGGGTAAAGAAAATGTAGTGTGTGTGTATGTATGCACACACACACACACACACACACATATGCTATTAAGCCTTTAAAAAGAAGCAAATCTAAATATGTGACAATGTGAATGAACCTTGAGAGTATTATGCTAAGTGAAATAAGCCAGTCACAGAAAAACAAATACTGCATGATTCTACTTATATAAGGTATCTAAAGTAGTCGAATTCATAGTATCAAAGAGGGAAACCATGGTTGCTACGGGTTAGGGGGGAAAGTAAATTGAGAATTACTAATAAATGGACATAAAATTTCAGTTAAGCAAGATGAGTAAACTCTAGAGATTTGCCTGTCCAACACTGTATTTATAATCAACAATAGTGTATACAAAAATTTGTCCAGAGGGTAGATCTCATGTAGAGTGTTTTTACATTAGATGTAATTTTAAAAAAGTAAAATCCCTGTATTATAATAATATCTGTAAGATTATATATTATAATAATTATATATTATATTCTAATAATATATAATAGTATATTTTATTTTGTTATATATTATGTATATTATATAATTACATTATATATTTTATATGTTATATAATATTGCACTGATTATAATAATATTATTATAATATCTGTATTAGGCTGTGCATACTCTGAAATTCAGAAATCCCATTTTTAAATATATTCCCTAGTGAATCTTCCACATGTATGAAGAGTCATGTACAAAAATATTCACTACAGCATTATTTGTAATAGTAAAAACTTATTAACAGTCTGAATGATCATCAGGGAGAGAATGTCCAATAAGCTGTGAAATACTACATGGCAAATTGAATGAATAAAGTAAAGCAATCTATATTAGTATGGCTAGATTTCAAAAATAATGTTAATTTAAAAAATATTTTTGGCCCTAGCTGGTGTGGCTCAGTGGATTGAGTGCTGGCCTGTGAACCAAGGGTCGCCAGTTCGATTCCCAGTCAGGGCACATGTCTAAGTTGTGAGCCAGGTTTCCAGTGGAGAGTGCGTGAAAGACAACCACACACTGATGTTTCCTTCTCTCTCTCCCTCCCTTCTCCTCTCTAAAAATAAATAAAATCTTTAAAAAATATTTTTGTAGTGTTTTGTTTAAAAAAGGTTTTTAAAATCCCATAGCTCTCCCTGACCAGTGTAGTTCAGTTGATTGAGCATCCTCCTGGAAAACCAAAGGTCCCTGGCTCCATCCCCAGCAGGGCACGTGCCTGGGTTGTAGGCCGGTACCAGTTGAGTATGAGAGATGTTTCTCTCACACATGGATGTTTTTCTCCCTCCCTTTCCCTCTCTCTAAGGACAAATAAATAAAATCTTTAAAATGTTTTTAAAAATTCCATGGCTCATTTATTTTTATGCACTGCTAGAAAACTGAAGTCTTTTTGTGTCTTTTTCATCCTTAAATGAATCCTCTTTACTGTCTTACTATCTCCTTTTCATTTGTTAAGAAATAACTTTCTTGCAGTTATAATAGGAAGAACAATACTTGTTTCCTGGCTTGTTACAACATTGTACTTCCATTCACAAATTCGTCATGGTATATTAAAACACAAATGAGGTAGCCATAATCAATGGCAGTGGGACTCTAAAATACAATTACAGTGCTTCACAATTTGACTGGAGATGCCAGATTGTAATTTGGATTATAGCGTATTACAATTAATGCTAAATTGCCAACAGCGAACACATTTAACCCCCCTTCACACTTGCAATCAGTCAAGCATGAGATAAAGCATATCGGGGAACACAAATCATTACAAAACAAAAAGTACAGGCACTTGTAGAAGAAATCATGCAATATCTATTTCTGTTAAAGTTAACTATCATTTTAATGCTTTTGTTTTGGAATTTAAAAGGCAATTCTTATAATGAACCATTTCATTAAATTTAGTCACAAGAACCAGTTAATTCAAAGGAAAAAAACTTTAAATATGTCTTATGAAAATAGCTTACTCTTTACAAATAACTGTATTAAAACATGCCCTTCTTTATATGGAGAGTTTTTCTGTTATTGAAATGTATTTTCATAAAGAGAATAACAAAACATAGGTAGCTATGACCAGAGATGTGTAATCTTTGATTAACCGTACCTACTTGCTAATAAGTCAAATGTGGTGAGTTGTTAGCATGCCTCAGGTAGTGCCAGTAACATATATTTATCCTGAGTCTCTGTTGAATCACAGAATATTGGAAATTTCCCTCAGGAATAACAATAATACGACACAAAACTCATATTCTCTCTTTCGAAGATACCAGATTTCACTTTATGAATTTGAAATTGTATTCCAAAAACAAATTTTTCTCCTTATTGAATTGTGCCTGTTATAAAGGTTATCATCCTACATGCAGTTATCCAGAATTGCTCAACATGCAAGCTTGCAACAGAATTAAGTTAACCTCTTTGTAGTGGAAAATGAACAGGGCACCGTTAATAAGAAGAATTAATCTACACTAGTACTACAATCTCCTAATAGAATTCATGCTCCTCTTTCTAATACACTCCCTGAAAGTAACTTAAGGTTTGAAAGAACTGGTTGATAATTAACCTTTAGAAAGCTTCAAGGAAGACTTTTTTTTTTTAAGTGCTATTAATGTCCCATAAAGTAACAATTAAGCACTTGGTCTGCTCTCTCGACCCCTCAAGGGTCTGGATCCAATGACCAGTCATGGCTCCAAACAACAGCAGCAGCAGAAACAGTAACGGGGACTCTGTGTGACCCAGTGTTACAACTAAGAAGACTGGACGCAACTCTTGGAGATATTCTGCCTCTCTCAACAGACTAACTTTTGTCTGCGCCCCATTTCTTAAGGATTACCTATTCCAGTGATTCGGAATCTCCTGAAAAATTTAAAAAATATATTTATGGTCAGTTCTTGCCCTGACCAATATTTCTGGGAGTGGGGTCCAGCTGTCTGCACAGAAACTCCCCAAGTGATTCAAATGTGCACTTGAGGTTGAGAACTTTGTCCCCTGTTTCTTCTCTGTACTTCTTTCCTGTCTTTGGTTTAAACTTATTTTAGTAGCAGAACTATTTTCAAAAAATCCTAATAAGTAAAACAAATTAAAGGGATAAACAGTGTAATGGTTAATTTTGTGTGTCAACTTGAGCAGCCACAAGGTGCGCAGATAAAATACCATTTCTGGGGGGGGCGGTGTGTGTGTGTGTGTGTGTGTGTGTGTGTGTGTGTGTGTGTGTGTGTGTGTGTGTTTCTGAATGAGATTAGCATTTGAATTAATGGACTCAGTGATTTGCCCTCCCCAGGGTGTGTGGGCATCATCCAATCTGTTAATGGCCTGAATAGAACAAAAGTGGAGAGAGGAAGAATTTATCCCTTTTTTCCTGTCTCATTGCTTGAAGTGGGTCTTGTCACCTCCTCTCCTTTTGCCCTGGGACTGGGAATTACATATTCGGCTCCCCTGGGTCTCAGTCCTTCAGACTGGGATTGAATTACACTGCTGGTTTTCCTGATTCTCCAGCTTGTGGAGAGCTGACTGTGGGTCTTCTCAGCCTCCATAGTTGCATGAGCCAATTCCTCATAAAAAGTCTCCAAACAGATATAGATTGATAGACAGATAATCTTTTATTGGTTCTATTTCTCTGGAGACTGCTAATACAGTATCTCTAGGCAACTGAAATCTCCATTGTTTGCAAAATCCTAGTATCATTTCTTTGGAGCTCTATGGTTTCAGAGTAGAATTTAGAAATCACTTTGTCACCTGGCTGGTGTGGCTCAGTGGATTGAGTGCCAGCCTGCAAACCAAAAGGTCACTGGTTTGATTCCCAGTCAGGGCACATGCCTGGGTTGTGGCCAGGTCCCCAGTAGGGGGTCACTGACCTATGTTTCTCTCCCTCTCTTTTTCCTTCCCTTTCTCTCTCTCTAAAAGTATATAAATAAAATTTTAAAAAAACAACAACACTCCCCCCCACAAGCATTTACCAAAACTACTGCTCCCTGACTGCCCATTCACTCATACTCACATTCACATATGGGTTAGTCTCTGAGCTAACAGGGCTAATAAGGAGATAAGAGCAACATTTTCAGTCTTCAGAGTAGCTCTTAGTCTAATGTAGAAGCAGGAAAATGGATAATCACAATTTACTGTTCATTTATTCAACACATACTTAGTTCTTATGGTGTCCCAGCACTATTCTAGGTGTTAGGGATGTAGAGATTTTACCTTCCAACCAGAAAAGCAGACATAAAATAAGTAGAAGTTACACTATATTAGGAGGAATAGGAAGGGTTCAAGAAGTTATTTTAATGTGGATGAGAAGTAATGAGGCATAATGGGAAAATACAGGAAACACACCTTGAAAATAGTTGACCTTGGTAAAAACAATTTTTTGGAGCAAAAGATTGCAGTAGCTTGAGGAATGAAAGAAAAATAGGAGAACATAGAGAGAGGTACCAATGTAGATTCAATTAATTTTATTATAAATAGGAAAGGAGAAGAGATGCTCTTAATTAAGGATGGGTTTTGTTTAAAGTGGGAGGTTCTTGATCATGTTCCTAATTCTAGGAAAACTGCCAGTAGAGGGAGTGCTGTTTAGTATACCGTGGGAAAAATGGGGTTATCTACAAGACCACCAGGTGGGAGAAGATGGGAGGGACACAGTTGTTGGGAATTATTAGCCTTGGGCGAAATGACACAAGCAGGGTCTTCTGCTAATAGTAATAACTGCTAATATTTATGAGTAATACCACATGTCAGGGTGTTCTAAGCACTTTGTATGTAATAAGTCATTTAATATTCTCAGAAAACTTATGAGAGACATTCTATTATTATCCCCATTTTCTCTATGAGGAAGCCAGGCACAGAAAGTTAAGTAAATGGCCAAAGTCATACAATGAAAGGCAAAGTAAAATTTCAGTGCAGGCATCTGACCTTAGAGTCTCCCTCAATCCCTATCCTATGCTGAATAAGAGATGGGGAGTGGGGGCCAAAAGGGTTATTTAAGTGATGACTTGCATTTTCATAGAGATGGAAATGTCTAAGGATGAGCAAATGGTTAGGGGTTTGCAGAGTGTTAGATTGAATTCGTAACCAAAATTTGAAACAAAGGCAAAAAAAAAAAATGGAAAGAAAAAAAGGGCATATTATTTTGGTCACTTATTTTGTTGAAGCCCCAGGTGCCCACTAGACTGAAAGCTTAATTAGAATAGGGATCATTACAAAGGGAACTTAAAAAACTCAACATCAAACAAACAAACAATAAATAATCCAATTAAAAATGGGCAAAGGACCTGAATAGATACTTTTCCAAAGAGGACATACACATGGCCAACAGACATATGAAAAGATGTTCAATGTCACTAATCATCAGAGAAATGCAAATTAAAACCACAATGAGATATCACCTCACACTCGTAGAATGGCAATCATGGGTAAATCAACAAACAACAAGTGCTGGCGAGGATGTGGAGAAAGTGGAAACCTTTTGCACTGTTGGTGGGAATGCAGACTGGTGTAGTCACTGTGGAAAGCAGTATGGAGTTACCTCAAAATATTAAAAAAGGACCTACTGTATGATCCAGCGGTTCCACTTCTAGGAATATATCCTAAGAAATCTGAAACACTGATTGAAAAGGATATATGCACCCCTATGATCATTGCAGCACTATTTACAATAGCCCAAGATTTGGAAGTGCCCATCAGTAAATGAGTGGATAAAAAAGCGGTGGTACATTTACACAATGCAATATTACTTGTTGCAATTGTATTGCAACAATACAATTTTACTTTGTAAAAACAAAGGCAATCTTACCTTCTGCGAGAGCATGGCAGGATCTGAAGATCATTATGCTAAGTGAAATAAGCCAGTCAGAGAAAAACAAATACCATATGATTTCACTCATATGTGGAATCTAATGAGCAAACTTAATAACAAGCAAAATAGATACAGACTCATAGAGAACAGGCTGACAGTGCTGGGGGGAGCGCTGTGGGGTGGAGGGATCTAGCAAGAAGAAAAAAAGAAAAAACTCAGGGGCAGGGACAACACTGTGATGATTGTAGGGGTGTGGAGGTGGAAGAGGGAATGAAAAAATAAGAATGAAATGGGAATCAATATGTACCTATCAATAGAAAATAAAGGAAAAACCTCATAGACACACACAACAGACTGGCAATTATGACAGGAAGGGGCTTGGCGGATGGCAGAAGGCAAAGGGGGATCAGTGGTAACAGAAGGGGACTTGACCTGGGGTGGTGAACACACAATGCAGGGTGTAGATGATGTGTTGTAGAACGGTACATCTGAATGCTGTATAACTTTATTAACTAATGTCACTCCAATACATTCTATTTTAAAAAATCAAGCAAAGAAGAATACATAGGAGAAAAGTCTTCATGACCATGAGCTAAGCAGAGTTCTTAGACACAACACCAAAGCACACTCCCTAAAGGAGATCACTGAACTTCAGAATTTAAAACTTCTGCTCCTCGAAGCACTCTGAGTCTGAAAAGCTAAGCCAGACACGGAGGAAATGTTTGTAAACTGTGTATCTCATACGGGACTTGTAGCCTAAATATACATAAAGAACTCTCAAAACTAAATAATTAAAAATATATATTAGCTAAAGATTCGAACAGACATGTCACCAAGAAGATAAGTAGAAGTCAAATAAGGGTATAAAAAATGCTCATCATTTGTCATCAGGGAAGTACAAATTGAAACCAGAATAATATACATGCCCATTAGAATGGTTACAATGAACAAGTCTGGCCAAATCAAGTGTTGACTTGACTTGAAGGATGCGGAGGAACTGAAACTTTCATACTGCTGCTAGAAATGTAAAATGGTACAACTACTTTGTAAAAACCTCGACAGTTTCTTGAAAAATTAGACATGCACCTACCAAATAATCCAGCCGTTTTACTTTTGGGTAGTTACCTAAGATAAATAAAAGCATCTGTCTTTACAAAAACTTGTACACAATGTTTACAGAAGCTTTATTTGTATAACCACAAGTGAAAAACAAGTGAATGAATAAACAAAAAGTAATATATCCATACAAAGGGACATTGCTGAGCAATAAAAAGGAATGAACTATCAATAAACACTACAACACGGATGAGTCGTAACATAATTATGCAGTAAAAGAGGCTAGACTCAAAAGTATACATACTGTATAATTCCATTTATATAAAATGCTAGAAAATTCAAGCTAACTATTGTAAAGGAAAGCAGGAATGGGGAAGGGATAACAAAGAAGCATAAGGAAACTTTTTGGAATTGATGGATATGTTCATTATCTTCATTGTGATGATAGTTCCATGGGTCAAACTTGTCAAATTGCAAACTTCAACTCTACGTACTTTATTTTGTGTCTATTGTTTTTCAACAAAGCTAAGTAAAAAAGTTTAAAGCATTATACACAGTTCTGCCTCCTAACTTTTTAAAAAAACTTAATATGCTTGTTGATTGTACCTTTTAAAAACACAAATCTTCCTCATTCTTTTTATAGCTACCTGGGATTCTATTACACACATGCATTATAATTCATTTTACAATTCTCCTGGTGATGTCAATTTACAAAGAATGCATTGGAAAACCTCTTACAAACATGTCTCATATACAAGCACATTTATAGGATATATTTCTAGAAGTAAAATTGTAAATAAATATACTTGCTTCAAAAGGAAATATATTTAAAATTCCGACTGCTGTTGCCAAAGTGATCAGTCAGTTTTCAATGCAGGAAACAGAACCATTCTAGGTATTTTAAATGGGAAGGCACTTGTAAGGAATTCGATGCTTACAAAGTCTTTGGGAGAGCTGAAGGAGAAGGGTCTGGGAATCTGGGTTGAGCCCCTAGAATACATCCAACCATGACACTGATTCACTGGGGGAGCTTCTGCCTCGGGGCTCATCACTGAGCCCTGCAGGAAGCCAGAGGCCACCACCACCTCTCACAGGTGGGAAACTGGAGAAAGAGCTGGTAAGCACAATTCAGGAATATGTCAGAGTAGGAAGCTGCCGCCACCACGCCTACTCTTCCATACCCAGGACGTCAGAGGGTGAACACGTGGTGGATGCTGCATTGGAAATGTGTTTACGTAACAATAATAAAAAATTTTTTAAAAGAAAAATGAAATCACAAGCTATTGAATTTCTAAGAAAACAGACATGTTTCCCCACAACACTGAAACATTCAAGAACCTAAGAAGAGGCCCTATGCTTCACTTCTCTTTTTAAATCAGATGGAAAACATTGTTGAGAAAATTTAATGTTTCCAGGACTCTAGCTTTACGGTAAGTTCTGGGAAATGTATGTTATCTCCAAGCTCTCTGACTAGGAAGGTAAATTGAAGGGAGAGAAAATCCAGAACATACAGTTCACCATCCTCAGTGATTGTTCCAATACATACCTCTACCAGTAAAAACAGTTGCTTCCTAATCCTCACCAATGATATCTAGCCCTGACTGGTGTGGCTGTTAGTTGAGCATCGTCCTGCAAAGCAAAGGGTCACTGGTCAGATTCCCGATCAGGGTACCTGCCTGGGTTGCAGGTTCTGTCCCCGGTTGGGGAGCATGTAAAAGGCAACTGATTGATGTTTCTCTCTCACACTGATGTTTCTCTCCGTTTTTCTCCCTCCGTTCCCTCTCTCTAAAAATCAATAAATAAAATCTTTAAAAAATAATATCTAGAACATAATGTGCTATAAAATTTTAAAAATCTTTCTTGATCAAATAGATTTAAAAAAACTAGTGTCTCAGTATAGTTTTCTTTTGACTTCTCTTAATAGTGAAGTTGAAACTTTTCTTCAGTTTGAGTCATTAGC
>VMDR010031300.1:0-12088 GCA_007922815.1 Macrotus californicus | reverse complement strand
AGCCTTAGAGCTTGGCATTTCATTTAGAAACCTGGGACAGGAGTCCTTTGTAAGTCTTTTCCCACAAGAAAGGTTCACCTGCCTTTCTGTCCGTTTGGTTTCTTAGACTCCACATTTCTTAGGTTATTTGCCTTCACTCCCTGATATTTTGGATCTATACAGATCCATGGAAGGATTCTTTTGCTGTGAAACTTCCACACAGTATATGAGGTCGGTCCAGAAAGTATCCCACCATGCACTATGAAAAATAGAGATGTTCCTTGAATAAGATACAAGATAGAAGAAACATTGTATGTAGGACAATGACGGCTCAGTCCCCTTCAAAGTAGGCACCTTGGGACCTCACACAGTTCTCCCAGTCACCATCAGCTGCCCCATTGTATTTTCCTGAATCTCAACAATGGTCTGAAATCTCTTCCCTTTCAAAGGTGATTATAGTTTTGGGAAATGTCAGAAGTTGCAGGGCACCAAATCTGGGCTGTAGGGGGGCCGAGTCCCTTGGGTGATTTGATGTTTTGCCAAAAAACTCTGCACCAGATGTGATACATGAGCAGGCATGGTGTTGTGATGAAGCTGCCAATCACCAGCTGCCCATAGCTGCGGCCTTCTGAATCATCTGAATAGTTTCCGCAGAGGAATGTTCAAGCTTCACTCAAAATTTGATGCAGATGCATTGCTCTGCTTGCTCAGTCATTTTGAATGTGATGGCCACACAGGACACATGCTCACTCAGCAGCATCTACAGCCCCCACTGACCAGTACAGTGAAGTCGTCATTGTTCACACATATGCATTCCAGTCCACTCTCCTTGGCTGCCAGGTAACATTAATGTCAGACAAACCGTTCTCATTATATTAACAATGGCTGGACTTTTTCCGGACAGACCTCATATGTTTTGTTTTCCATTTTCTAAAATGATCAAAGACACGGGCTATATTCACAATTGTGTACTGGACGCACTTCTCTACGAGTTAGCCTCTCTCGTATTGTAACCTCCAAGAGGGCAGGGACTGCTTCTAGCTTCCTACTGCTGTATCTCTAATACATTGTGCAGTACTTGGTATATACTAGTGCTTAATATGCATTTGTTCAGATAATGAAATTAACCCCTTTTCCTAAAGATGGTGTATAGAGAATGAGCCACTCATTTGTTTAAAGCATCTCAAAGTGCAGTTAAACTTCGCTGGGCCAGGGTCCATAGACACGGTCCAGAGCACTTTTTTATGCCCTAAATCCTTGTGGATATGCACTGAAGACCATGTTCATTCTACTCGGGGAGGGTTTAAATGCACACATAAAAAGGGTCAGCTGACAGTTCAGAGATCAACTGACTCCCAAAATCCCCTCCATGAGATCTAAATTAAGAGCCTCCATTCTCAACAGTCCATGAATGATGATCTGTGAAGAGACATGCCCAGGACTGAAGGGCCAGAAAGGGGGCTGCCTGAGTGATGGGAATGCGGGCGCCTGAAACACAGATCGGGAGGTCGCTGACGGCAGACTCCCAACAAGGGTCATGGGCAGATCTGAAGAGCTGTGGTCGGAAAGCTGAAGAAACTCTATTGAGGAAGAAAAAGTGGGGAGATAAACCTTATTCAGCACTGAGACGTTCCTTCAAGCACATACTGAAAGCAAGAATCTGGGGGTGGGTGGGCCTTCAAGTTAGGAGTGGTGTCTAAGAAACAGAAAAGGAGCCAGGACTGAGGGGTCCAAAGCCAAAGTGTCTTTTTTTCCAGTTACCAAGAAAAGTGAGTCCACAGCCCTAGACTTTAACTGCAGAGTAGGCAGGACAAAGAATTAGCAAGAAAAAGGAAATATAATTTAACTCATCACACTTTTCCTGAACATCGACTTTGTTTGACCCAGGCTAGGAGCTAGGAATATAGTGGTGACCCTTCCCTCATGGAACTTGTCCTAAACTTCCAAATCTGGGAAAAGAATGACTAGTGCTTCAAACTGAGCCAAGCTAAAAGGCATATTAGCTGTCTTGTATACCCTACAATTCTCTCATGCAAGAGCAGTGGTGCTCCATCGGGAGCAATTTTGCCCATATGTGAAGACAATTTAGGCTGTCATAACTAGGGCAGAGGTGTTCCTGGGACCTAGTGGGTAGAGACTAGGGACATTGCTGAGCATCCTATGTTGAACAAGACAGTCCCCCCACCCCCAACAAAGAACGATCCACAAAAAGGTCGACAATGCCAAGGTTGCTGTAGATTAAAGGGCTTGTGCACTTTCAACAGCTGATCACCCTTGTCCACTGCTTCCTGTTTTGCTTGACACATTCTGAGAATGAGGGTTGCTACCACAAGAAGAGCAAATGAGGAAGAGAAACAGCCTGATTCCCTGGGCACAGTTTCTAGAGGAGGAATTCCACGTACTCCCCTGTGACCTGGTCATGGAAACTTACCCAGATTGCAATGAATCCGCTCTGGGATCTTCGTGTCTGGGGTAAGTTTCATCAGAAGGTGTACTCAGGGAATATCAGCACATTTAATATTAGTTTAAGCCAAACATGATCAGAAGATTAGAAGGGTCGATCTGGTGCAACAGACATCATGTAACTCGCCCTAAGCTAGTCAGAAGTGGCGGTCTCATTGTGCATGTCCCTGCCTCCCTCTAGAAGTGCAGCAAAATGAGTAATCAGGGGTTCTCCATGTTACCTCTGCCCAGGTGAATATTGAAGGGCAAAGTGAAGTGCCTACAGTTCTGACCTCCAGTTCCTTATAGGCCAAACCTTCTCGTCTGCATTTGAAGATGCTGTGTTTCTCTTTCCTTCAACTTTCTTCAAAGCCTCAAGTCACTAAAAACAAGTAAAGATTTGCCAGCTGTATGTAGGTTCTTTGTTTCTTTTCAGTTTTATGAATTGGCATTTTAACAGACGTTGAACAGTTTGGCCCTTATAACATTGCAGATTTGCTCACTTGGAGCTCTTCTTGCCCCCGTTTTTGATTCTTTCCTCCAGGACACTGTGCTTTTATTGTTAGGCCACCCATGGACATCCTTGATCTTGCAGGGTGTTGTGACAGGACCTCGAATTCTTGGGAGCGCTACCCCACTTTCAGAGGAGGGCTGGGAAAAGGTCAGGGCCGAGGAGGTGCAGATGTCGGAGATCTGAACGCTGGTGGGAGCGCTTCAGCTGGGGCCTTCCCCCTCCCTGCCCCCTCCCGCCTTCCTTCCGACAAAGCCTTTGTGTCCCAAGGCCCTTTCAAAGGTGCCACAGAGCTAACCATGCTCCTTCCTTCCATCAGGTGTACAGGCAGAATTGGCAGAGCCTCTTACCAGGGGTGTGGATATCCTTCCAAATTCCGCGGCCGGTGCCACCCTGCTCCATTTTCCCACCTCTGATCAGCACTGGCACTGGTTCTCACTCAGTGGTACTTTTATGGAGTTCAAGGGCTGTTTGAAGACAGATTATGATTGAGATGTTTCTTACTGACCCGTTCCCCAGATAAAACCATTTGGCGGGAATAAATTAATTTTATGGGGTCACAAGAAGATATTCTGGTTAATAAACACATTCTGTGTCTCCAGTCTGTCAGATGGACAATTAGGTCACGGTTTACTGAAGCCACACAAGAAGAAACCCAAGACAAAATCCTGTGCATCTTGTTTTAAGTTAGCGCTGCTAAGGGGAAGAATAAACCAATCAGGTGTTTGGAGAACATTAACTTTGTAACTTTAGAGAAATTCCTACAGCTGCGCCAGTCCGGTTAACAGGCAGGTACGTGTACGGGGACAGTGACAGGGACTCGATGCCGATGTGCCTAATGTGAAAAGAAATCCGCAGAAGAAAAGTAAGCTTAGAAGAGCTAACGAAAAGGGCTAGGCAGGGCCAGAAGGCGTGCATGCATTTTACATGTTACAAACATACAGTCTCCATTTAAGACAGCTTGGTGGGGGGGGCTATGCATGCAGTTTCTCCATGGAAGAGAAAGTCTAACTTGTACCTATAATGTGTACAAACCAAAGGACTAAAGATCCTTGCCACGAGCCTGTATGACCACTATTATTACGAGAATCAAAGCACAGATTTCAGGGGCTTTCAGTGAAAATGAACCGGTCAGAACACCGCTACTTATGTTTCCAAACTCTTGCTATGAATATGGTCAGGCTTCGGAGCTAAAATAAATAAATGCAAGATGAGGGTCCACTAAAGGACTTCACATAAATAGGAAACTTAGCTACTTGAAATTGACACAGGAAGCTGACGGCTTCACATTCAAACTAAACAACCTGAGGAAATGAGAATGAATTGCAGACCGAAAGCTAACATAAGAAAACATTTGGAGAACACTCAGAACGGTTCCCAGCGTGCAGCTTTGGTTTCCTTTAAAGCTGCCATCATAAACGCAGGAAATCTGGAAGACTATTCTACCTCGAAGCTTTAACATTACAATACACGAGAATGTTGCCTTGGGCTGTGCTCACATGACTTTAACACAGGGGGCCGCCAACTCTGGCCCCTGACAGAAGTTCTGTCTGCCGCCAGGTTTTGTACAGAGAGCTGAGAATAGGTTTTACTTTTTTTAAGGGGGAAAGGAAAAATCACAAGGAAAATATTTTGTGACCCGTGAACAGTAATTGAAATTCTAATTGCAGTGTCTGGAAACAAAAGCCTGTTTGGAACCCAGCCCCACCCAGTTTCACATACTGTCTGGGGCCGCCTTCAAGCTCCAAGGGCAGAGTTGAACCCTTTCCACAGAGACCCCAGGGCCTGCAGAGCCGACAGGATTTGCTACCTAGCTTTTGACAGGAAACGTTTGCCAGCGCTTCGCCTACTATGCAAAGATCAGCTTAATATGAAAGTAAAAATACCAAAAAAAAAAAAAAAAAACCACTGTAGAGAAAAAAATGCCATGTGCATGAGCTGAATTTTTTATGCTGGACTTGAACCTGTCCTGCGTGTCCGTCCCCACTTTCGTTGACAACGCAGATGAAAGAGGGCTTCCTTCCCTGCCAAAACCTTGCCCTTCTTCCTGCCCTGTAATCTGTGGAAAGCTCAGGTGTGGTTTGAAATTCTATGGAAAAGTTGAAAGTGGTTCTTATTTTAACTGGTCTGGGTTACCTAGGTTATGCAAGGCCTACATTGTTGAAATATCTGTGTAAATGAAAAGCAAATGTACATAGAGAGGGAGCAATCAGTTTTCAGAAGAAAGAGGAATGTTCTTTTCGATGGAGCTCCTCCCCTTTGGGGAGGAGCTCCCTGGTGTTAGTGGAGGGAAGAAAATGGAGGGACTTCTGTGTGTCCCAGTGGGGCCTCCAGTTGTGCGGGAGAGTAGGAACTCTGATTGATTGCGGGCTTTGGCAAGATTTAGGGCTGCGTGTTTGTACTGCCACCATGAAGATCGATGGGCATTTTGGTCATCGACTGCCATGTAACTGTGCGGTGCTGAGAGTGTGATAACTTTGAGGATTAACCTCATGATGTGTTTTGTGATTCTTCTGCACGCTATTTTGTCTTGAATTCTGAAGAAATTAGCATCAAGGCATCAGAACTGCCAGAAGTGGCTACGACCAGTTATAAAGCTTCGCTATTCCCAGCGGGGGCTCTAGGGACCAGCAGCATGAGAATCTTCTAGGAGCTTGTTAGACAGGCACACTCTCGGCCTGACCCCTCCCAGATCTGCTGTCAGAATCTGCATTTTAGCAGCATTCCCAGATCTTCATCAGGATAGGCTTTAACCCTTTCAGTACGAGCGCTCTTTCCGCTGCGACACTCCCGCTGTACGAGGTGAGCCATTGTGAGCCATTGTATGGGCGCTGGATATATCCGGCGCTCGTCCACACAGGTCATCAGATGGGCGCCGGATATATCCGGCGCTCGTACCGAAAGGGTTAATCGTCTAGAAGCACTCCCACACACACTGCACAAGACTGAGGGTCTTAGAGATCCAGTGTCAGGTTCAACTCCTGCTAATTCCCTGGAGACCTTGGGCAAACTCCTCACCATCCTTTCGCCTGACATTCCTTGCCTCAGTTTTTGAACAAAACTCTCACTCTCACATGAGATCATGAACGTGAACCTGCTTGAAAGGGTGTTAGACTATTCTTTTATTATAAGACATTCTGAATGGTAACGGCTGACATGTCCTGAACCTGAGTCATGCGCCCTGCTCTGTGCCGGCTTCTGAAGGTGAAGCTTTCGGTTCAGTCTCACAAAAGCTGGCCCGATGAGAGTCATCAACCTTCCCTGATAGACGCAGAAACTGAGCCAGAGAGAAATCAAGGGCCTCACCCAAAGCGGCGCATCCTGTTAGTCCCAGATGTGCAATTTGAGCCTCTGGGCTATGTTCTTCCCCTTGAACCATGCTGCCTCTACAATACAATATTGAAAGTGGGAGCGGATGGAATGGTCACAGATGACACTCTAAAAACCACCGCCCCGTGAGAACAAAAGCATAACATCTCTCAGACTGTTTTTTTTCACATATGAAAAGGGAAGAAAAATTTAAAAAGAGAAGTCCCCAGGAGATTAATGGCTTGAACTCCCAGAGCACACAAACCCACTTAAGTGTATTCTCACAAATGGGGGCCAACCGGCTTGGTCTGTCATTCTGCCCCTAGGGGGTCACTGTGAAGCCAATGACTGGCACACGCCAACGGCCGGGAGGGTTCCCAGGTTCCTATCTATCGAGGCTCATCGCATCTCTTACTTGTGAAAATAAGTAGGTGGAGTCACAAGGAAGGTCACATCAGAAGAGGACAAGTTTACACAGCTGACTCTCCTCTGACAATTTATTTCTAAAATGTTGGAGGCATCCAGATGTTTTGTACATTCTGATCCCTTTGGCTGCAGAAACGTAAAGCTTTCAAGTAGTTCTAAACCAATGTGCTCTGATTCGGAGACCTCTTGAAAATCCCCCACCTTCTTGGCTTTGAGCTAATGTTTAGAGCTTGCTCGCTTTGCGTGGGAAACTATTCTAAGAGCTTTGCAAACATGAACTCAAATATTAAGCCCCTCCCTACCCCTTCTTGTCGGGTGTTATTATTATTATTCTAGATTGTGATTTAGATTAATTATATTCTTATTTCACTGTGGAGACCCAGAGAGGCTGATCTTCCTACGATCACACAGACAGCATTGGGTAGGACTGGATCTCAAATGGAAGCAGTGGGTCCCTTAAAGAGTCTACAAGGAAACCTGCCTCTCAGGGATCTCTTTTCTTTCTCCCACTTTGACTTGAATGTGATTTAAAATTATTTTTTTAATGTAGAATCTGGAGGCTGCATTGGTAAAACATTGGCCTTTCATCTAAAAAATAAAGAGCATTTTCATAGCTGTGGAGAGTTCCTGTGCTTAAAGAGTGTGTGGACCAAAGCATTGCACCCACATTTTTAGTCTTACTCTCTAGAGAGGGGAAGGGGTGATTCTGTTCCCCAGAGGATGTTTGGCAGACAAAATGTCTGGAGACATTTTTGATTGCCATGTGGGGGAGGGTTTCAGGGGAGGGTGGTTCCTACCAGCAGCTAGTGGGAAGCGGTCAGGGCTGCTGCTAAACATGGACAGTGCCCAGGGCAGCTCCACTCCCCAAAATCATCTGGTTCCAAATGTCAGTAGAGCTGAGGTTGAGAAACCCTGTTCTATGAGAATAAGAGTAGATAGTATTTATTGAGTATTAGCTAAGAATATACACAATGAATCACAGACTAGAGGAGAGGGTGCTAGATGTTAGATGTGATGGACAAGTACACAAGTAGTTACAAAACCATGAGGAACATGCTGGAATGAAAATTGTGCAGGGTGCTTAAAGGTACATGGGAGGGACAAGTGCCAACACCTTCACAGTGATGCCAGAGCTGAGTCACAGAGACTGGCAAGTTCACTGGCAGATAAGAACCTGTGGGACGGAGATAGAGTAGCATGGGTCTTGGGTCTTGTTTTACTTTGCTGCTGGCTTCTAGGTACCTTTTTCAGCTCTGGCATGCCTCATGACCTGCCTTCTGCCTCAACCTCTAAGGCATTTGCTTTCTCACCCTTAAGGAAACCATGGGAAACTTCTGGAAAACCCTACTGCAAGCTGAAGTGAAACTGTGAACTTGTCAATTGCAGAAAAGCTCTATGCAAGGTAAAAGCCTCAGCAGGATGTGATCAAAAGCAAATGAACTGTCAGACTGTCGGATCCTAGATTAGGATAGAGTATTCTGACTCCATAAAGTGGCGGGTGATGTCAAAGCTCTGATTTATCTGGGACCATTAAAAGCTTTGAGGGAGCAAAATAGAGCACTGAGGTACAGAGCTAAATGGTAATAACGGGAGAAGCATCTCCATTCTTCCAGTTAGTTTTAAGAGCAAATGGATGAAAAGATGATTGAATCCTCTGATGCTAACCATTCTCCATTATTCAATTTGGTTTTCACCCTCCAAAGGGAAGAGGTTAACCCAAAGGGGTTTAGAGGCTAAGCTGCAAATGGAACATGGACAAGCACATGGCTAACCCACCTGAGTGTTGCCACTATGACCCGCTTTATTCATTGTTGCAAATACAGTGCTCTCTTCAGCAAAAGTTTACATTTTCAGGCAGAAGTCCTGGGGTTCCAAGGTTTCTCACTGTTTGCAAAAACACAGGAGAGGTCATTTGCCACATGGGTCTCCCTCAAATCAACATGATCTTTGGAACTTTCCTTCCCAAAGTTTAATGTCAAAGCTGGAACAGTGAAGGAGTGAGTGTGTGTCTCCGGGGAAAGGGGGAGGCTGTTTGAGTCAATTGAATTCGTCATTTGCATGAAACCCAGTGCCCCACCCCCTGGATTTAGTGCTCTTTTGAGGGTTGGGATGAAGGGGGTTGGTGAAGAGGCTGGGAGAGGGAAGGCATCACCACACACTCTTCACATTGCCCCCACTCCTGGGGGTTTGGGTCAATGTAGCTTATTTGCACTTTGCACAAACACAGTGGCTTGTGCAGATGGATTGCTGATGAATCAGTTTCACATTTAGGCAGCATTTCTACATGGAAGACAGTTTCTTCTTTGTGGGCAAGGAATGCATCAACCATGTGCTTGAAAGCCCTTCTGCCTTCTCCCGGGATTACTTCTGCAACTCTCAGAGAAAAAGTGGTGGGCTCCTGAGACCCACGGGGCGGCTGCAAATAACGTGTCCTGAAAACGTGTCACAAGGCAATGGAAACCAGTTCAGAACATTACACTATGTAAACTCATATTTAGAGCCTGTCTACTTTTAATTTAGGGGAAGTTCGCTTCCAAGTATGAGGGAATGGCTTTAAAATGAGACCTTTTACTCCCAGAAACCTTTGCAAGTTCTTGGATTTGCTGGAAGTGAGGCAACGTGAAGACCAACCAAGTAAACACGTTGGGACTCCTCTAAAGTGCTACCAATGGTCTGCTCTCCCAGGCTGGGAAAGACAGCCGTGAGCACAGAATAATCTGGACTCCCCAAGCACCCTAGCCTTCCAGGCCCAGGTTTCCCTTTAACATCTAAATAAAATAACTCAGGACTCAGTCACGTGCCCTGCAGGAAGTCATGCACGCATTCTAAAATTTCTGAGAACTCCCAGTGAGTGACTTCCCTCCTCTCCTGGCTCCCAACTCTAGCCCCAAGCTCAGGTCCTGGGGGATCTTTCTCATTTTAGATCATTTTGAGGCTTCTTGAAACATTTGCCATGGCCAGCCACCATTCCCTTCACACAGAGACCTTTGTCCTAGCTCCTCATTTTCTCTGAGTCCTAGAGTTCCCAAATGCTTGGCTTTGGAACCATAAGGGAAGGAACAGGAAATGACTTAAAGCTGCTACTACCCGGGCAAGCTACTTCCCTGTCTCGCCTCCTCCACCTCAGCCCATGCACAGGGCACCATTTCCTCTATCTGGGGCTACACCTCTAGCCACATGAAGCCTGGGTCAGAATTCTGAAAGGACAGGTTTTCTCTAAGCGCTTTATTTGTTCTCTGATCTTGATCACAACCTTGAAGAAAGGAAAGACCGCCACAAAAAAATCCATCCACCTCTTTTCAGATGAACCCCCAGGGATCAACAATTAGATGCTCAAAGAAATGAAAGGTTCTATCAGTAACCAGTCAAACCCAATAGAATGTAAGTTTCTGAAGGATGGGAATTTCAGTCTGATCTGCTTAAGGTTGTGTCTCCAGCACCCTGAAATACGACTGCCGTTATCATTGTGCTCAAAAATATGTTAAGTGACTGACTGGATGAATAAATGACCGAAGAGTAGATTTATAACTCATTTGTTTGAGGATAATCAATTGAGCTACTAGTCTGTGCCAGGAACTGAGGTGTGGACTCTACAAAAATGAAACAGATCTGACAACGCTTGCCCTGGATGAGCTCTAGTTGAACAGAGAAGAAATGACACACACACAGATTTCTTTAGTCAAAGAGACCTTGGAGGCTGCACGACAGAAGCCTGGACAAACCCTGGCAAATCTGGGTAGAACAGATGGGGAAGGGGGCTCTTAGGTTAGATCAGAAATCTATGGAGTAATCAGAATCCCTCTTACCACACAGGGATTTCTTCCAATGTTATAAAGATAACACTAATAATCCTTTTAGAGCCACATTTTCTAAGTCATTAGCATTTGTACAAATGCTGTATCCTTTGAAAGGTTCAGTGGATACACCATGGCTATCGATATTTTCACTATTGCTTTCCACATTAGAGCTTCACACATAAGCTGTACGGTGTTAGTCCACCAAATAAATACTTTTCCCCAAAGCAAAAGGCAGACAGACGAGTTCATAAGAAACTGAAATTGTCTTTAACGAGTCCAACCTTCCACCCACAGAGACATAGCTTCTATAAAACCATAACCTCCCCTTTCTTGAGGTAAGGAGATTGTTCTGGTTCATCAGGTGAGGAAATGGATACTCCTCCTTATTGACTTACTGAGCTAAGTTGAAGCAGCAAAGCACAACAATTCAGAGAAGGGAGGCAGTGACCTCCTGCTGCTAGACAATTGGGGGTCAGTAGAACCCTCTGATGCTGCAGGCCTCTGGGAATAATTAGTGGAACCGCTTTCTTCCGGTAGCAGCTGAGCTCCAAGCTGCAATTGCAACTGGTCTTCATCTCTTGAGGAGGGTGAAAGGACAGGGCTAGGGGTGCGTTCTAAGGACACTACCAGCAAAAAGGGGGCAGAACTCTGAGGAGTGGAGTCTTAGGGAAGGACTTCCGGCAAGTCCCCGTGCGTAGGCCCGGCTGAAAGGAGGCCATGTTTTCTCCTCATCAGATGTTGCCTCAGACTAGGGGCTGCAAACCGGCTTCAAGCAGGACGAGCCAGCCCCCATCATATGGAAAGTTTTCTAAATAGACCTTTATTCCTTTTCATATGGTTATAGCAGCTTAAGTTTTCATAGGCATTTTAAGAAAATACAGATACACAGAGAGGAGAAAATAAAAATCAGCTATAAATTAAACCCCGCTGTAACCTGCACTAACTTTTAGTGTCTTTTCTTCCACTTTTACTTCTGTGTGTGATTTTTTGTTTTTCTTTTTAAACAACTCAGACCATTTTGTACGTATTGCTTCTTATTCTTTTCTTTCCTCAGTTAGTAATGTCACTAGTTGCAGTCTGAGGAACCGGATGATATATGTAGAAAGGGAAGGGATGGTTAACCAGGGAGAGGAGCAGATGTTGGTAAAGGGACCTCAGGGGTGACCATTGCTTGGCATCTCAGAGCCGTACAAGAGAGCCCAACCTCAGGGCACACAAACGAACGGATCTGTGTCAGAGAAGTTTCAGCCACAAACACCCACCAACCACACCCAGGCTCTCCTCCACCGGCCTCCTGCTTCAGGTTGCTTCGGTAGAGGTCAGATTACTGCCAGGTCCTTCTACCCTGAATGTCAAGTGTAATTCACAGTCAGACCTTCTCAGAATCTTAAGAGGAATGCCCGGAAGAATGGACCAAGACACACTTGACATTTATAACCTTCCAGACTTTCTGTAAGGACCCATAGAGACATTTTCTGAAGTGGTGGAAATATCAGGCAGTTTATTTTTAAAGAACTATAACTCACTATTCTTTGTTCCCCATGCTATCATTTAGAATCAATGGAAAATATGGGGTATCAACCAAATGTACTCAAACAAAGCCACGCACAAGCAAATCCTTTTA
>VMDR010031299.1:0-12093 GCA_007922815.1 Macrotus californicus | reverse complement strand
TGATTCAAAGGGTCATCTTATATAATCAGAAAACTTTATGTCCCACATGGTTTAAACAAAAAGGTAAATTAGCATACATGTTTGGAATGAGGTTTTTTCAAAACACCTAAAAGTATTTCTTCAACCAAAAATAAAATACCAAACTAGAAAAACAGAAGCTATGACAGGTCACTTTAAATTTTCAAATAACAAATTTAGCTGTAAATCTCATAAATAGTAGCCGATATTAAATTGTATTTTTTTGATAATCAGGCTTTCTTAAGAAGGCAAAGTCTACTTTAGTCAGCTTAGTCAAATTTTAGTTCTTTAAGACATGCACTCAACCTAATTTTTAAAGACCTGTTCAATGATAACATATCATGTGAAAGATAATAAGTGTAATTTAAATTCATAATTTTCAGCATTTTATTCATCTAAAACAAATAGGCTGCTATTAAATATTGACTATTTTATTAACTAAGAGCATCTGGGAAAACACTTATGATTAGGTTAATTTATGTTATATTTTCCCCTCAACTTGTAAAAGATTAATCAACCATTTTATGGTCTAATTTAGGTGCCTAATTAAAAACAGAGTTCAACACATGCTACACTGTCTTGCTAATAAATCTTGACAGCTTTGTAACATGACGGTTCGTATTTCAAATTGTTGCATATAAATGCACAATTCTGATCTTCACCCAGGAGCTTGAAGTGAGCTACATACTTGGTTTAAGCTCCAGGGCTGAGAAAGTACAATTACTTCAAAAAGGATTATCCCCAATCAGATCTTATCTCAAATTTCCTTTGGTGAGGACAGAAAGTCTTTGCCATCAAGTTTTTAGAAATAGACTAGAAAAATAGGGGAGAAATTAGATTTCTCAGTATTCAATTAAAAATGTAGGAAAAGTTGCTGTGTTCAGCTACTAGCTTTCAGAAGGAAGGATTTTCTGAATTTACTGGGTTTTAAAATCTAATTCTAAAAATATCTACTCAAAGTTTTAGTTTCACTGTCTTCTGGTTAAATGTTTTCAGTCTTGACTTGGGGTACTGTACTTCTTTGAAATGAATAAATTCATTCCAAGAGGTTTTGGAACATCTCTTTTAACCCTATGTCCTCCACACCTCCCAGCCTTAAATGGGGACAAATGGGAGAGAATAAATCTATTCTCAGTAGGGACATTTGCTGTTTTCTCAGCCTTTACACTTGAAGTATATTTTTTGTCATTTTAATGACTCCTTTGAGTCTAACTGTCCAGTTCAGGCAGAGAAGCAAAACTGCCGCAGTGATGCAATCATCCTCACTCTAGTCATAAACCAACTTTGGTGATAGCAACTGGCCTGTGCTGGAGCTGCTCATCTTTTACGGTGAGTGACAAAGTGACCAATCCACACCGAGGTCACTGGGGTGCCTCAGAAAACTCACGCTCTTTTAAAGCAAACCCAGTTTTGAACTCTTCATATATGACCTCCATCACATTTTTGGTCCTTTAAGTGAAGAAGCATGGGACAGAGTGACCTCTGGAAGCGCACTGCCTGCATTAGAGTGATCTCTTAGCTTTGCCACTTTCTAACTGAGACATCTTGGGCAAGTTCCTGGCCCTCTCTGTGCCTGTGTTTTTTCATCTATAAAAGTACCTACTTCATAGCATTGTAATAAGGATTATATTTGCTAATCCTGTAAAATTTGAAACAGTACTTGGCACATTGGGAAAACATTCAAGAATGTGAGCTACCAACATTATTAAAACACACACACTACATTTTCTTTTTAATGTGGCCACAAAATTAGAGTGTCAGCTTATTTTTGTATAAGTAGAAATGGAAAGCAGAGTCAAGGTCGGGAAGGAGTTTCTGCCCTGTAACTCTAAGGCATATTTCAATAATAATAATAATAATAATAATAATAATAAGCAGCAATAGTCACACCATTTGGCTAACTTAATTCCTAAACTGAGGTCATCAAAATGTGTGAAAAGCTACTGAACTTATGTTAAATCACAAAGAAATTTATTACAGAATGTACCTACTTAAGTTTAACTCAATATTCAGAGTCTAAATGTGCAGGGTGTGTACTTCCTCCGCTCTGGCGTACACGAGGTTCTAACGAGCCCGGGCCCGGGAGTTCTCAAACACCATCGCAACCTGGAACGGAGGGTAAACGCCAGTTTCACCAAGAGTCCTGATATGTCACTCCGTGTGCTAAGTATGCGAGGCCTGATTGAGAAACAGGCTGGATAATGAACTGGAGAAGCAAATCCAGGAGTCTTAATCCCAGACTAAAACATACTCAGGTTCCAGGGCAGAGAGGCCTCGCGAACAGGCGCGTTTGATTTTTGCAGCAGAGACTGGGGCAGCGGGAAAGCTTCGGCTCTCTGGCCGGTGGCAAGGTCAGCTCCGCGTCGCCACCACGGTGGCCTCCATCCCACCACAATCCTTCCTGTCCTGGCTGACGGTGTCTCTTATGCCAAGTGTTAGGAAGGACAATCAACTTCCGAGACGTGCAGATCCGCCCAGGCCCTGGGCTGCTGGTTAGGTCACCGGCAGGACTGTGTACCAACCCACTAAACCCATTAACGACTCGCTCGTCCACCGCCACGACCTTCTCCTGCGGATTATGACGCTGGCCCTCGGGTTCAACCAGCCGTGCCCACAGTCTTTTAATGACTTCAAAATATCTAAATGCTTTCAAAATGTCTCCCCTCTCTCTAATTTTCCAGTTTTGAGGACTTGTTTTAACCACGTGTCTGAACTGCAGCCCTCTCTGGTTAATTATTATTTGTGCTCGTCTCCAATCTGCTGTACGGACCTCCGGGGAGATTCAACGGAGATGGCACTTCTGGCGAGCACCAGGGCTGGGCCCACCAGGGTAGACTATCCCGCGGGGGCAAAGGGTGTTCCCTTACACCGGATTTTAGCAAAAGCGGTCTGGCTCAGGCGTCTCCTCCGGTGTGGTTGTTTAAAGTCAAAACGGCCGCTTTCAAAGTAATTGTAAGTCTACACATTTGCTCCGACATCCAAAATATTTTAATTAAGCAGAGGGCATTTAAAATATTTTTTTTCCTTAAAAAAAAAATCTACTAACCCAGCGGCCACGCCGTGTGCTGCTGAAGCAGCCAGGAACGCCAAGTTGGGGGTGAGCTGCTGTGCTTGCAATCCTCAGGGCCGCGGCCCCTGGGCCTCCCGGCCCGAACAGCCCGGCTCCTCGGTTTAGGGAGATGGCTCAGGAGGTTGAGGAACTTACCGACTCCCGCGTCCCGGCCCCCGAGTCCGGCCGCTACAGGGGCCCAGGGCGTCTGTCCCGCCCTAGACTCTGGCTGTGCTCTGCTCCGCAGGCGCTCGGTAAAGGTTTGCAGAGCGATTTCGTTCTTTATTCAGCGTTTTTGAGGCAATCAAAAGGAACGTAGCAGGTGGAGGGCAGCGGGCTAAGAGATTTGCATGAATCTTCCTGTGGGGATTTCCAAAGCCTGCCCCAGGTGCTTTAAGAACTGCCTGACGTGGAAGATTCAGTTAGTTCTCTGCCAGTTCTTCCCCGCCCGGCCCCCCGTGCGTCTGATCTCAGAAAAGTTCAGGCTGCCTCCGGTGGGTTCCACCTAGAAGGGCGCCTGCCACCGGAGCCCCGGGATCAGCATCCCAAGAGGAGACCGAGTGGTGACGGTAGAAATTATAACAACAATATGATCGATGACAATAGCTTACAATTAGGCCCCACGTGCCCGCCAGGCACCTGACCGCTACAGCGCACTCCTGCCTCCCCGCCCAGCGGAGAGCCACGCAATTCCTTGGCACCGAGGAGAGCAATGAGGCTCGGCCCGACTTAGCGACCTGCCAGAGCCAGGACTGCAAAGCCCCTGTTTTTAGCAGCTGGTGTCCACGACCCGGGAATGGTGAGAAGGGTGACTGTCACGGCGGGCTAAACCTCGAGACTTGGGCAACTGCTAACAATAAAAACACCAAGGACAAAAGGGAGGGGGGTGGCTGGGAAGAGAGCGTTTTTAATCCGCTGGGTCAGCACCCCCCGCCCCCTTTATCTTCTATTCTCTCCAGGGGCCGAAAGAGGGAATGGGGCAGTGAGCGAAGTTCGGTTCGACTCTCCCCTTCGGTTTTCCAAAGTCTACAGCTTCTTGGAAGCTTACACGGCTTGGAGGGGTTCCGGGGAGTCGATTGAGTCATACTTGGAAGGGTTGGCGGGGGAGGGGGGACGACGGGGAGGGTGACCAGATAGAAGGGATGGGGGCCGGGCCCCGGGTTGGCGACCAGGTTTCCGAAGGTGGGAGCCTGGACCCTAGGCTCACCCCCGCCTCACCGGAAGCCCAGTCAACCCAACAGCTCGCCCCAAAGACAGGCAGTTGTAGGAAGCTTTGGACATAGGTCTTCATGAAGACCTGAGAGTCGCTGTGCCTTTGGAGCCGGATCCCCAACCCGACTGGAGAACGGAGTTTCTGGAAGCCTCGATCTCCAGGCAACCCACATTTCTTAATCAGTGGGCCCTCAATATTCTTTGGGCCCCGACGTGTAAAAGGGCCTGCAGATACGCTTGTTCCTGCCCTTGTCCTCCCAGCACCCAAGCGGGAGAGACGGAAACCGGCAGGCTGTGCTGAGGGCGCGGAGAAGCCTTCAAAGCCGCGCGCCACTCCCGCCCGCTGCAGTGCGCGCCTTTGCCCGACAGGGACCAGCACCGCTCCACAATCCGCGCGCCGCGCACCGCCCTCTGCCCACCCGTCCGCCAGGCGGAGGCGCCCGGCCGCCCGCCCAGCTCACACTCCCAGTCCGAGCTACTCCCCAGCGAAGCGAGAGTGTGACCCTCTTTGGATTCGAGTTCCAGCAAGGAAGAGGACTGTAACAAAACTAGTGACCAGAGTCTCCGCGGCCTGGGCAAGGCACCGTCACTCCCAAACCCCACACCCCCGTCTGGGGAGCAAAAGCTGCTCCAGAAGTTGCTCTAGGGCGAAGACTGCGGCCGGCCGGCGGAGCGCAGAACGTCCCGGACGCCGAGAAGAAGAATAAAATACGAGCAACACTGGATTGATTGCTTTGAGACACGGCCACGGTTACAGGGTTGAGTGCTTGCCTGGAGCGCCATCTCATTCGCTGTCCCTCCTTTGCAAGGGCTCCATTGATTAATTCTAGGGTACTATGGGGCACTGAGCTGCCAGAGCTCCCCGAGCAGTTTCTATGGGTTGTAGCAAGAGCCTCCACCCCCGACCACTGCACACCGGGTACCGCGCTGGGGAGGGATTCTCAGCACTGCGGGCCAGCACCGCGCGTTCGTTCCCTCTGCCCCTCCCCGCCCCCGGTGGTCCGGGACTACCGTTGTCACTGCCCCAGCACCCGCCTCGTCTCCTGCCTCTCCCGTCTGGGTAGCAGCTGGCGCCTCTGTCCCTGGCCCTGGCAGGGAAACTCACCGGTACCAGGCGAGGCCCTTGTCGTAGCTGCGGTCGAAAAAGTGGGGCTCGGCGCCCACGGCGCGCACGTCGGGGTGCACGCGCAGGAACTCGAGCAGCGCCCGCGTGCCGCCCTTCTTCACGCCGATGATGATGGCCTGCGGCAGCTGCTTGCTCCCGGACCCACTAAAAAAGCTGGAGATGGGGCTGGGAGACTCCGGCGCCTCAGGACTCTGCTCTTCTTGGCTCGCGGCGCTCTCGGCCCTCTCCTTGTCCGCAGCCAACGGGGTGACTGGCGCCGCCTGGAACGGCAGCTTGGGGAAAGCCCCGTCGGGACCCGCGGCCAGGGCTGGAGAGGCGTGGACCGTGCGGGACCCCGAGCCCAGCAGCAGCAGCCCCGGCGCCGCAGCGCACGAGCTGGCGCACGAGTACAGAAACATGTAGAGCCAGATGCAAAGCATGGCGAAGAGCAGAGCGAGCTTCCTCCTCACCGGTGGCGGGGGCGGCTGCGGCTGCGGCAGAAGCCGGCTGGGGACATGGAGGCAGGATCGGCTGCCGCTCAGGCGCTGCCCCATACGCTGCCCGCGGGCGCGGCGAGGGGCATGGCTCAGCACATGGCGCTGGTCCTGCCCGAGCCGTGCACGCGGAGAGGGTTCTTTGGCCCTCCGGACTCCCGCTGGTTGGGTTTATTGCACCCGCGCGCCCGGGGCCACTGTGGCTGCTCCTGCTGCTCTTCCCCAGGTGGCGGCGGCAGCTGTAGTGGCCGCAGCTTTTGACATGTTGCCCGGAGGAGCCGCAACTGGAATGAAAGTCGGGTGGCGGCAACTGCTGGCCTGGGGACGGCTCCTGAGGCGCGACGCCCCGCTCTGGACCAGAAGAACCCTGTACTCCCCTGTCCTGGCCAGTCCGGACGGTGCGTACGGCCGCTGGCCGGGGCTGCCTCTTCTCTGCCCTGAGAGCTGAGCCTGAGCAACCCCGGCACCTCCTCGCAGAGGCTGCGAAGGAGAACTGCGCAGGAAGAGTCTGAGACCGAGGTGGATTGGGCGGGCCCAGTCGCTGAGAGTGACAGGTCGCTCCACTTACCAGAAACCCGGACCACCTTGCAAATACAGCCGCTTCGCTTAGGGTTCAGCAGCCAACCAGCTCCCGGTACGTGAGGGTGTGGAAAGGGTCTGGAGCTGCTATTGGCCGAGGGGCTAAGGGCGGGATCAGAAGGGCTGAGCCAGCGGCTGGTGACTGGAGCAGATGGAAGGAAGGATGTCGGAATGACCCATCTCTGGAAGAGGATGGACCCCACCGAGTGGTTCAGTTCGGGCCCCGCACACATTTCCAGCCTTGGCTGTAGTCGCCCATATGTTGGAACGCGACTCCCCATCCAGCCATTTCGCGGGCGGGCTCGTGATGTGTGTGTAGTGCAGTAGGGAGCGGGTTGGAGTGGCGAGAGTCAGGCGGGCTGTGCATGCAGTTCCCAAACCAGCGGGGGACTCAGAGGGGGTCTTCCCGGGACAGGCACCAGTTTGGGAAGTTAGAGTAGAAAGCGTGTTTGGAACTCGCTGATTGATTGATTGGTTGATTTTGCCAGAAGTTTGTTTCTCTTGGTCCGCCGGTCATCTGGAATCGGTATAAACTATCCTCAGGAAAAAAAAATCTTCCCGTTTCCCAAACTGCTGGAGAAAGATGAGGGTAAAGGGGGAGGGAGAAATTAACAGAGAGATAAAGGCTGGTGTAAAAAAAAGTTTCCTGATGGAAAAAGTGAGTGTGAAAGTCACGTGTACTAAGTTTTGTCCGCATAGGAGTTTTTCAAGGACGTTAAGTTTAAGAAAATGTTCAATCCTCTCTTTTCCTTAAATGAATGATAAAGTCAGCGTTCGCCTTCATCTAGGAGACAGTTTGGTTTGCTGACCTGTTACACTCATTATTAGGTGTTGGTTTTGCTCATCAATTTTTTAAGTCAAACTAGGAGCAAGTCGATCACTGAGTTGAGTTTATTTCATAGTCGAAGTCCACACTGGAAGCCGCTCTCCTCCGGTCTCCTCCGAAAGGGACCCTCCGGGGCGGGGGCGGAGGAGGTGAACTTGGGGAGACTGTAACGGCTCGCTGGGGGAAGCGCTGACAACGGGTGCAGCACCCTGCGGCGTTCTTGCGCTGGCGCACGGAATTCGCAGCGTCAGGGTGTTCAAGTTCATCCCCGCGCTGTTTAGAAGTTTTAGGGACTTGCAGTCTGGCCCCGGCGGGCTCCACGGGCCTCGGTCTCCTGGCTGCGCGCCGTTCCGGGACAGAACGTTCCTTCTGATTCCGACCCCAGCGCGGCAACCGGGGTTGAGTGTGGTCCGCCAGGTGACTCACCGAGAACCGCCGCCCACGTTGCCTTCCGCCGTCTGCTCCTGCGGACGCGGCGGAACCGACCCGAGAGCGCGGGTCAGTCCGCCGCGCTGTCCCGGGCTAGCTAGCCTCGGGCCTCCCGCCCCGCACACTCTCGCTTCCTTCCTGGGTACATATCAAGCGCCCTAGGTCTCCAAGGCTCTACTCCGGGTGCGGGTCCTCTGCCCTGAGAGAGCTAGTGGGCCTTTGGCAGCTCGGGTTCGACCACGTGCGGGAGAGCGGCGGCCGCGACCCGGGAAGGCTCAGATCGCCCAGCTGTCACTGGAGGGACCGACGCCCCTGCGCTGGGCTCCGCGCGACCCCTTCCTAACCACCTTGAGCCCAAGGTATTTTCCTGCAAAACTGCTGAGGGAGAAATAATTTAGATGAAGGATTTTCCTCCCCCTTTCGTGTTCGCGGATAATTTTTTTCAGCTTTTCTTTTCCGTTGTCGCTGGGATGTTGCGTTTGTTCTTTGGGAGAAGTAACTTATTCCGTGTGTGTGTGTGTGTGTGTGTGGTGTGTGTGTGTGACTTCTGAAACGTGAGAATATGTTTCTGACCATTAGCCCGACTCCTTATTTTGAAAATATGAGAGGGAAACGGTAGTGTCTCTGAAGAGGGTGTCTTCAATCCCGTTATTTCTGCGGAAAATGAAGTTATTGTCTTCCGTCTTTAGGCGGCTAGGAGTTTGCTGACTTCTGTGGGTTTTGGGGAGAGAGCGGTAGTGGCTCATGATTTGTGTGTGTTCAGGAGAATCGTAACACCCGTGTGTCTACATCTGGCCTGGTTGGGTGTGAATCTTACAGTTTTTATAAAGATTTTGATAATCCTAATAAAAATGGTCTCTGTCTTGAGGGTTAGCAAAGTCTTTGTAAAAGAGAAAAAAAGGGGTAAGCAATTACAAATAGAGGCCGCCGGATATATTTAGGAGTTTTTTTTCTCCGGGAGCTAGGGGAGGGAAGGAGTGAAAACAAAGACGTGGGCATCGGAAATTGTCCCGAGTGTTCCCCGGAGCCAAGTCCCCGCCTGCGTCCACTGCGAGCCTTCAGCCCCGACCGACGAGAACAATGGAGAGGTTCTCGTTGCTCGCCGCGCCCCGGAGCTTCTGCCGAACAAGGTCGGCGGGTCATCTAGGGTGTGAGCGTTGCCCAGCAGAGTCTGAAGCGGCTGTGGAGCAGGACCTGCGCCGCTACCCAACGCTTTGGCCCTTCCGCCCACCTGGCTGGTCCGCCCGCGGAGCTCTGGAGGCCCAGGTTGAGCCTCGAAATACCAATGCGCGGCTGACGACGCAGGCTCTGCCCTCTGCAAACATCATCTCCCCCATCGTCCCATTCTTGCAGATGCGGAACCTGAGGCTCAACCCTGTGCAGAGCTGGTGGCAACGTTGACCATGAGCCCAATTTTAATCTCTGCCTTTAGTCACTGCTCAGTAGTAGAAGGTTCCCCCCATGCCCGAGCCTGGCCATCAGGAAAGCGCCACCACCCAAATCCGGGTCAAGTTTTACCTTTGATAAACTTTTAAAATTGTACTTGGAAAAGCTAGAAAGGAGCGGATTTAATTCCAGCACACCTGCAAGGTTTATGTTTTAGTTTGGTTGTTTTGTTTGGGATTCGCTAATGGGGTTGCTCACCTGGAGACTTTAAGGGTTCTAATCCGGCAGGCAGCCCCTCTCCTTTAGAAAGGGACAGAGCCGCCCTAGTGGATGATCTCCTTTTCCTCTTTCCCCACGTCCTGCTTTCAACGACCCACTGCGTGACCCCAGGCAGGTCACTGTCTGGCTCAAAAATTCCCCATGTGTGAAACAAGGCACTTGAGCCAAATAATCCCCGCGTTATGTTCCACCTGAAGCTTCTGACTCTGGGCTCGGGAAGGGAGGCGCCTGCAGCGGCTCTCGCCCCCTGCCAGCTTCGCCTGATGACCCGCTGCGTCTCTGGTCCGTGTTCCACCGCTACTCCCGCTCAATGGCCTCCTTTCCTTGGGTCTACCCGAGCCGGTGGCCGTGTGTACCTGTTCCAGTCGCCAGAACCATATCCTCCGCCCCCCACCCCCACTACCGCCCCCTTAGGCCGCCAGGCTGCCCCTGGGAGGTTCGCAGCTGCAAGCTGGCTCCGCCCTCCGGCCGCGGCTCCATACCTGCCCGCAAGGGGGTGCTCCGAGAACTATCGCGTGGCGTGAGGCTGAGATGGGGGCTGCCAAGACCTGCAGTTTATCGCAGCACGCAGGGAAGGAGACCATCCACTCTAGTAGTGCTTCTGGGGCAGCTCCCCAACCCCCCCGCGCCTCCGGGAACCCCTGTGGCCGCCCAAGTCTCTGGGATGTTCAACTGGTCGTGGTGGCCCCCTCTCCCAGGGTCTAGGGTGTCGCTCAGCGGGCGGGGAGCTACTGGCCAAAAACACTGCGGGGCTTAGAAATGTCTTGTAAGAATGGCTGGAGAGCTCCACGGAGAGAAAAGAAACACTTCCCAGAGCTGAGCTCCAGCTGAGCCTAGGCGAAGGGTACCCACCAGCCTCAGCTGCACCCAGGGTCCCACGTGTGCACATGAAGCGCGTCCTTGCAGTAAGCGCTGCCGTTTGTGAGGAGCTCTCTGCAAATGAGAGAGGTGGGACGATTGCTATTATCTTATAGATAACAGCAGTTTGATGCCCAGGTTGGTTGGTGACTCGTGGCCTGAGGAGTTAAGATCATACACTGATTCCAAATCCCTTCTCCATGTGGCATCCCTGCTCTTGGCCAGAGGTTCCTTTGCCCTCAGGAAATGGTGGCAAGACTGGGGGGAAAGAATTGTGCCCAGGCTCCCTCCTGGCTGAGTCATCAAAGGCTGGTTGCTACCCTCCCAGAAATATCTTTCCCAGGAAGCCTTGCTGCCACCAGATTCTGCCATGGCTGCCTGCCTGGCCTCCTC
Organism: Macrotus californicus; assembly: GCA_007922815.1. NCBI lineage: Eukaryota > Metazoa > Chordata > Mammalia > Chiroptera > Phyllostomidae > Macrotus > Macrotus californicus. The sequence continues at coordinate 1,465 of VMDR010031299.1, read as the reverse complement.
AGGCCTAAGATGGTCAAGGAAGCTGGCTTTACGCCACCAAGGCACTGTGATGCTCCTGAGTGTTCTCTGTCCACTGGTACCTTTGTAAGTAGTTCTTTTATTATATACACTCCTCAACGTACCCAGTTGGAGTGTGGCATGTCTGTCCTGCCTGGACCCTGGCATTCCTAATCTGGTTCCCAACCTCTTACCCACTGTGTGACATTGAACAAGTTGCACAACCATTCTGAGCCTCAGAACCACTGTCTATCTCTGTACTCCTCTCCTATGCATGCCTCTGTTCCTCCACTGTGCTCTCTGGGCAACGGGACTCTTCCAAGGCTAAGCCTGTCTTTAACCCTCCTGGTCTGAGCTGCTGAGTTGCTGGAGGAAATCCTGCCTCAGAAATGATTGGTCCTGCTTTAATTTTTCCACCACTAACTTCCTATAGGCAAATAAAGGCAACCTGCAGCTCCCTTAACCGTCTCCAGGAGGCCCACTTTCCCAGTCCCGGTATTGTGTGCCCTCTCTCCCGTAAGGGACAGCAGTTCCCAAAGCTGGTTTGAGAACACAGATGCTGACAGGGGACTTTCTACACCTTTCCTTCAGCAAACCTTCATGCTGACTAGCACCACCCCAACTCCCTCCTCCTTCCCTCTTGTCACAATGCAGGAAGCCACAGGCCAGCTCAACACACAGTGACCCCCATCAGGATTTCAGCCGCTCTTCCCTCAAGGACATCTCTTTTCCCACACCTTTGATTCTGAATCATCAGTCTCTCCCTGTGGTGGACAATGATGTGACACTCAGACCCCTTTGGTGAAGGACATGCTGCCTCACCTGCTGGTGTGCTGTCAACACACAGCCTCCAGCTGTCCTCCCTTTCGTGACTGCACTGGCTGATGTTCAGGCTCTGTCCCCATTTGGCCCCCATCCACTGTGTGAGGCAGAGGGAAAGGCCTGGCCATCCCAGCCAACTCCAGATAACTCTGAAGGGCAAGCCCATTCCAGAGGTTCCTGTCAGGTTGGCAATGAATGGTGAGCCTGCATCAAGCCTGCTTCTACAGGTTTTGGTCCCAAGGGCACTTCCTGATAAACTCTCCAGGGAATGTCCCACACACCGTTTTCCCTTCACTCTATGGTCTGGTTCACATCAGCATCCAAACATGCTCCCACTTTTTTGTTCCTAGTCAAATGCATCTACTTTCTAATCTCTTATTTCCTCTTTATGCTACTTTTTTTTCTTTTTCTTTAATAATAGGGACATTCAAACTGAAAAAAATTCAAATTTGTAAGAAACAGAATAACTATGATTCTCTGACCCCAATCCCAAGTTTCTCTTCAGAGGTAACCACTCTTGCTAAATATTTTATGAAAATACAAGTAATCAAATTATATTATCCTGCCTATTAATTTTTTCAAATGGGAGATAGTAGTGTTCAACCATGATATGGATGATCATTCCATATCACTCTGTGTGTGTTTG
>VMDR010031298.1:0-12089 GCA_007922815.1 Macrotus californicus | reverse complement strand
AAAAAAAAAAGTGGTACTTTATTTAAGGCAAAAAAAAAACCCTACCATTTTCTACTGTGATTTGGAAACAGTCCCTCACTGTAACTGACTGCATAAAAAGCAAAATACTGAGATTCAAAGGGTGAATCTAATCTTTACCTATGATAAAAAAACAGGATAAAACCCCTAAATCACTTCACTTTAAAATCTAACTTCATGCCTAAAGCAGAGAAAATTTGCCCAATGATTTGATAAAAGTTGTGGGCACTCTGGGAAACATGCACTTAAGTTCACTGACATCCATGGAAAACAGCCTCTGATTTTTTAAAATATTTCAAGCATTTAGCACTTTTTTTAAAAGATTTTATTTATTTATTCTTAGACTCAGGGAAGAGAAGGAAAAAGAGAAGGAGAGAAACATCAATGTGTGGTTGCCTCTCGTGCGCCCCCCACTGGGGACCCGGCCCACAACCTGGGCATGTGCCCTGACTGGGAATTGAACTGTCAACCCTTTGGTTCGTAGCCCATGTTCAATCCACTGAGCTACACCAGCCAGGGCTAGCACTTTTGATTTAAATCCTGGGTCAAGCATTCAAAAACTAGGACTCTATGATTGTTTACAGGGAAAACCTCTTCAGACACTAACACTCCACTGGTATTAGTATGAAGCCTCCCAATACCTGAGAACAAATTCCTTGATGAATTACTGGGCATGGTTAGGTTAGGGAAATTAAAATCACCACTTTCTCTGTTCTAATATATAGTTAGGCCATAAAATTTTAGCCATTAAATTTAAATTTCAAAGACAGCCAGCCAAATATAAGCATCTAATTTCCCTCCCTCCTAAAGTCTAACTAATACCATGGTTTAATTTTTTTTTAATTTTAATCCTGCAACCCACAGCTTGAAGAAAATGAGAAAGGAAACGGAACCTAAATAATTTTAAAAGCTGAAAAACAGATGGACAAGTCTAAGAAACCCAAACTCATACCAACAATACAGCAATTTTCAATCTTCTTCATCTCATGGCACACATAAACTAATTACTAAAATTCTGCAGGACACTAAAAAATATGGTTTTTGCTGATCTGACAAAAAAATAGATATAATTTTTATTTATTCAAGCCAGACGGTTATTGTTGTGTTGGCTGTTGTGGTTTTTTTTGTTTTAGGGGGTGTTTTTTGACAATCTGTAGGAAAAGAGGTCAGTGCCCCAACTAAATAGTCAGGTATTGCATGTTTTAAAAATTGTTGTGGCACACTGGTTGAAAACTGCTACAACAGTAGAAAGAATCAACCCAATTTACATCTCCAAATCAAGAATTGGTAGTAATGGGTAACTCTGAAAGTGGCAGGAAGGAATCAGGCAGGAATTCAGGGGAGATGCTAAAATAAGAAAGGACTCATTTCAAATTGTCTAGACAGCATTTAGATCATTAAAATCACCTCCTCCAATTCATGTCTCAGTGTTTTTCCTTTCCTCCATTCAGGAAAATGACTCGAAGTTTATTTTCTGGAAGAATAAAGAGATTTTTACTCTGCATGGGGAGACACAAGGCACATCTGAGGACAGGGGTAAGTATAAAGAGGATTATATGTACACAGAAAAAAAACCTCCAGCTCTCTACCAACTCTGGGCCCTCAGAATTCTGGTATGCGTAACTTTTTATCCTTCAGGCATTCTCATGCTATTCATTTAGAGTTAGTGAAAAGAGCCCCCAAGGACCCAACATACTGAACGAAAATAAAATCACACTAAAGAACATATTGTGAAATTTGTGAACATATTGCAAAATCTCACAACCCTGAAAGCAGAATTATGGTTCTATTAATAAGCTCCCAAACAGAAAAACAGATTGCACCCAAAAGATCAGGAATTACAGACTTTTTAATACTAACACTGCAAGGCAGAACACAATGGAACAATGCCTTGAAAATGCTAAAGGAAGATGACATCTAAAGAATTAGGATAAAATTAAGACATTTTCAGACATGCAAATACATAGTAGGAAAAAACATAAACTGAAACCACTTTGGAAGCATTTTGCATTACCTTCACAAACTGAATTGTGCATGTGCTATAAATCAGCAATCCCCCTCCCTAGTCACATCCTAAGAAAAATAACACATGTATGCCAGGAGGCAGCACAAGAAGATTCATAGCAACAGTGTTCTTTAACAAAAGAAAGGAAAAAAATGAATATCAAGTGTCAGAAAAATGGATTAAAATCAATCTATTAGAGCTACACACAATTCTGTTGAATCTTAGACTTACTTTAATTTTTTATTTTTAAAATTATAACTTAAAATTTTTTCTTTCAGTGGATAGTTCTATCAATTTTAGCACATGCATAGATTTGTGTTACTATCACCACAAACAACATTTAAAACAGTTCCATTAACCACCACCCCCCCTGAAAAACTCCCTTATGCTCTGTCTTGAGAGTCACACTGTCCCCCATCTCCACCCATGACAATCGCTGACTGGTTTTCCATCACTATCATTTTGTCTTTTGGGGAATGTCATGAAAATGAAATCAGATGTTTCTAACCTTGATGATGGACCTCATTCACACAATATAACCCTTCTGAAAACTATTCAAGTTGTTGTACGTATCAACAGTTCATTCTTTTCCAGGGTTGGGTAGTACTTGACTCTACGGCCACACCACACTTGGTTTATTCGCCTAAGTCCCTGAGTGACCACTGGTTGATGTAGGTGTGGGACAGATTTGGCTCAGCTCACTGAACGTTGGCATGTCTTCTCTTGTAAAGGCTGTGTTCAAATATTTTGCCCATTCTTTTATTATGTTATCACTGAGTTTTGAGATTACAAGTCATCTGCCATATAAATGCTTTACAAATATTTTCTCCAGGACTGTAGCTGCCTTTTAGTTTTACTTACTGTGTTTTAGAAAAGTCAGTCTTTATTTTGATTAAGTACATTTCATCAATTTTTCTCCTATCATAGTTTTGTACCTTTTGTGTCCTATTTATGAAATCTTGGTCTAACTCAATGTCAAAAAAATATTCTTTATTCTCTTCTAAAAATTTAATAGTTTTAGCTCTTAAGTCTCTGACACATTTGAAGTTAATTTTGCCTTAAGAGAAGGGCTGTTGTTTTATCTAGCAAGTGAATTTTAAGTTTATAATACTGAATGTTTCACTTATAGAATTTCTGTTCAGTTGTATTCAATTTACCTTACTCCGCTGAACTATCTTTTTACTCACTCAAATACATTCTGTTCTACTTCAGGGAACTAGCAAATTTTAATTGCTAGTTCCATCATGACTCGTCAAAGGCTACATTTGGTTGGTTTCTTCTCTTGTTGCCTTATATGTCCAGTAACTGTGGGATGTACCCTTGCCATTAAAAATCTTAACTTGTGAAGATTAGAGCTTCCGTTATTTCAGTGTTGTTTCTTTTGTTTAAGCAGGCACTCTACAGATGACTTAAACTGTAAACTCGTTTCTCGGGCTGCAGGTCCAGTCTCAGTCCAGATCTTTGCTGGGTGAGCTGCAATGAGCGTGTTCTGTCCATGCCAGTTCAAGTATCAGTGGGAATTGTGGACAGAAAAAACTTCAGGACTCCCCTCTTGATCTTTTTCCTTTCATGATTTCTACTCTATTGAGTGCCCATGATCATCATTATTCTGGTTTCCCCAGCCAGTAAGACTGATTTTTTTTCCACTGTTACCCCGACACCTTACAAAAAGCCATGAGAATGAAAAACATAATTTGTACAGTTCTCTCCTCAGAGTGTATATGCCACACCAGAGTCTGCAGGCTTCTGGTCACTCTCCAGTCACTTTAGGTAATTGATTTTCTCATTATGTTGAAATATTATAGTTTTTTAGGGTAATCATCTAGAAGGGTCTTACTGTGTCATTACTGGACACAGAAGCTCTGGACTGCCAATACTCTTTTTCTCAAAGTGGACTCAGGGATGTTTGTTTTACTACCATGCCTAATTATCTATATGTGCATTACACATATTATTTTGTGTTTATATTTTAAGAATTAGAACTTTAAAAAAGGGTTACTGTGGGAAATGTTTTAAAATACACTGCAGGAGCCCTGGCCAGTACGGCTCAGTTGGTTGGAGCGCTGTCCCATAAACTGAAAGGTCAGGTCCCGATCAGGGCACATGCCTAGGTTGTGAGTTCAGAGCCTGGTCCCAGCGCGTACAGGAGGTAACCAATCGATGTTCCTCTCTCCCTCTCTCTCCTCGTCCCTTTCCCTCTCTTTAAAATCAATAAGCATGTCCTTGGGTGAGGATAAAAAGTAAAAAAATAAAAGTAAATAAAAATACACTGTAGTAGTATGAAATCAGAAGAACAGAATGAAACTAAAAAACAAGTAAAGCTGGTTGTTTTCTCACTTGGGAAATTTGTAAAATATTTCATCATCTACCATGACAGAAATATAAAGTAAAAAGTCCTATCAAAATTACCTTTGCGATCAGCTCTCTATATCTGCAGGTTTTCCACACATGCAGATTCAACCAACCATGAATCAAAAATATTCTAAGGCGGCCCAGCTGCTGCCTGCTCTCCCCGCGAGGCCGTGGCTCCAGCTGCAGTGCCACCTGGGTGTATACGTTATCCATGGGCCGCAGTGAGGGCCACAATGACAGATTATGGCAAGGAGCAGCACAATGAGCTAAAGGCTCTGGGTCCATCTACCCCCACTCCTTTACAGTATTATCAGAAAATCCTCCCAACTTCACTATCACTATGACACCTGAGACTAGAGAAAATGATGAAACTGTCCCAACTACCCTCAAGTTTACATACAGTGAACAATACACAGATGAAGCCCCCCTTTATGAAATATTCTCCCAGGAAAATCTAGAAGATAATGATGTCTCAGGACTTTTAAAATTATTAGCATTATAGGCAGAAGAAAACCCTAGTATGATATGATCTTCACTTTAGTGACAGCTGTGCAAGAAAAATTAAATGAGATAGGAGAGAAAATAAAAACTAGGAGAGAAAAAAAAAGAAACTAAAAGCAGAATAAGCTACAAAAGCAATTATTTCATGGCACTGCTGTTATGAGAAGTTCTTAAACTGGAAAGCTAAGCTTGCAGAACTCTTAGAAATTAAAAAGAAACAAATGAAAGAAAAACAAGCAGGAAAAATAAATTAAGTGGGAAACAAATATATGGAGCAGATCAAAATCTTGATAAATCTGATATTTAGTCCTTGGAGGATGCCGGAAACAATGTGGAGGTAGATGAGCCTTTGTTCCAGGTAACAGATGACTTGCCACTGAAGGATGATGAGCATGACCCAGACTACAATCCTGCTGACCCAGAGAGTGACTTGACCAACTAATGAACTATCCCTATCAGCAGAGAGGCTTGATGGCCAGAGCATCTGTGGCTATGCTAAGAGAGTGTTGATTTTCCTTTCATTTTTCTAAGAAAAAATAATTTTCAGGAGAATATTCTGATTGATTTCATCATTGAACTTAATAAACTGACCTTAAAATCTCAAACTAAACATTTCTAAGAAAAAAAAATCCCAGAAAAGTGGAAAAAATAAAACTTGAGCATGCCACATGATAAGTGAGCACCATGCTAAACCCCCATGAATAAAGTGATGTGTAGTCAGGCGAACCCTGCTGTAGCCTATATGCACAGATAGGTTATATGAGCATCCCCAAATGTTGGTATCTGCAAGGGCAGGGAGAAAGAGGATCTTAAAACCCCTACAGGAGACCTGGCATGTGCCCTAGACTGGGAATCGAACCTGCAACCTTTCAGTTCACAGGCCGAACTCAATCCACTGAGACACATCAGCCAGGGCGATACACAAAATTGTTAAGATGGCAACACGCTACAGTTTGGATGCAATACAATCCCTATCAAAATCCCATCTGGTCTTCTGGCAGAAACTGGCAAGCTGATTTAAAATTCATGGGAAAATGCTAGGACCCAGAACAACCAAAATAATCTTGAAAGAGAAGGAAGCTGGAAAACACACTTCCCTATATTATTTTTTTAAGATTTTATTTATTTTTTATTTTGAGAGAGAAGGGAAGGGAGGGAGACAAAGAAGGAGAAAAACATCAATGTGTGGTTGCCTCTCACATGCCCTCTATTTGGGACCTGGCCCACAACCCAGGCATGTGGCCTAACTGGGAATCAAACTGGCAACCCCTTGGTTCACAGGCCAGTGCTCAATCCACTGAGACACACCAGCCAGGGCCACAGTTCCCTATTTTAAAGCTTACTTCAAAGCTACAGTAATCAAGACAGTGTGGTACTGGCATAACTCCCACTGAAACAAAATTGAGAGTCCAGAAACAAGCCCTCAGATTTATATTAAGTTGTTTTCAACAAGGGTGCCCCAAAATGTAAGTCAATAGGAAAGAATGGTCTTTTAAACAAATAATACTGGAACATCTCTATATCCATATACAAAAGAATGAATTTGTACTCCTACTTAACACTATACACAAAATTAACTCAAAATAAATTAAAGACCTGAATGCAAGAGCCAAAACTATAAAATGCTTGAACAAAAAAGTAAATCCTAATGAGCTTAGATCAGGCAGTGACTTCTTAGATACAACACCAAAAGTACAAACAACAAAGAAAAAATAAGTAAATTAAGCTTCATCCAAATTTAAAACTTTCATGCTGCAAATGATGGCATCAAAAAAGTGACATACATCATGATCACGCAGCATATTCCACGGAAGCAAGGATGGTTCAACACCCACAAATCAATCAGTGTGATACATCACATTAGCAAAATGAAAAACAAAAATGACATATATGATCATCTCGATAGATACAGAAAAACCGTTTGAAAAAAGCAGTATCAATTTATGATAAAAACTCTCAACAAGTTGGTATAAAGAAAACATACATCAACATTATAAAAACCACATGTGACAAATCACAAATAACATCATACTCAAAGGAAAAGTTTAAAGTTTTTTTCTCTAAGGTCAACAAGAGAAGGCTGTCCACACATTTTTTTATTCAACATGTATTAGAATTCCTAGCCAGAGCAATTAGGCAAGAAAAAGAAATAAAATGCATCCTAATCAGAAAAGAAGTAAAACTGTCTCTTATTTGAAAATGTTATATTATATATGAAAACCCTAAATATTCATCAAAAAATACTTTTAGAACTAATCAGCAAACCCAGTAAAGTCACAACACACAAGATCAATGTACAAAAATCAGTTGCATTTCTATACACTAATAAAAAACTATCAAAAAAAAATTAAGACAACAATCCCATTAAACATCTGAAACTAACAATGTTATACATCAATTATATCACTATACATTGGGTTGGCCAAAAAGTTCATTAGTTTTTTCCGTACAAATGATCAGACAGAAGAAGATATGCAATATTTTTGACACATTATGTTTTATTATTTCAAGAAAAGTAACAACACAACTGAAACACAATAAAAGATTTGTGCAGTGTATGGAGAAGGTGCTTTGACTGATGGAATGTGTCAAAAGTGGTTTGTGAAGTTTCCTGGTACTACTGACATTTTGGCCAAATAATTGTTTGCTATAGGGCTGTCCTGTGCACTGCAAGATGTTTAGCAGCATCCCTGACCTCTACCCACCACTAGAAGCTAATAGCAGGAGATAGCTGACATACTCAAAATATCCAAATCAACAAAGTTATTGGTGAAAATGAAAAATGTGTCTTTTATTTTACAGAAAAAACTAAACAGACTTTTTGGCCAACCCCCCAAAAAGGAAAAAGAAAACAATCCCATTTACAATGGCGTCAGAAAGAATAAAATACCTAAGACTAAATTTAACCAAGGAGGTGAAAGACTGGTACACTAAAAACTGTAAGACACTGATGAAAGGAATTGAAGAAAACAAATAAATGGAAAGATATTCCATACTCACTGATTAGAAAAATTATTATTGTTAAAATGTCCACACTACCCAAAGAAATCAACAGATCCAATGCAATATCTATAAAAATTCCAGTGGCATTTTCCACAGAAAAAGAACAATCCTAAATTTGTATGAAATTACCCTAAATAGCCAAAGCAATCTTGACAAAGAACAAAACTGAGAGCACCAACCCTCCTAACTTCAAACTGTATTACAAGGCTACAGTAGTCAAAACAGTATGGTACTGGCATAAAAACAAACACATGGATCAATGGAACAGAATAAAGAGCCCAGAGACAGACCCATGCATAAATAATTAATTTACAACAAAGGAGCAAGGAACACACAACAAGGAAAGGACAGTCTTCTCAATAAACGTGGTTGGGAAAACTGAATAGCCACACACAAAAGAATGAAACAAAACCCTTATCTTATAACATACACAACAATCAACTGAGAATAGATTAAAGAGCTGAACATAAGACCATAAAAAATAAACTCCTAAATAAAAACACAGAGAGTAAGCTTGATATCAATGTTGGCAATGATTTTTTTTAAATTTAACACCAAAAGCAAAAATAAACCAATGAAACTTCATTAAACCAAACACCTTCTGCACAGCAAAGGAAACCATCAACAAAACAAAAAGACAACTAAAAAAATGGGAGAAAAATATTTGCAAATCATGTATCTGATAAGGGATTAATATCCAAAATATATAAAGAACTCACAGAACTCAACAGAACAAAATACAAACAATCGATCAAAAAATGGACAGGATCTAAACAGGCATTTTTCTGAAGACATAAACTGACCAACAAGTATATGAAAAGGTGCTCAACATCACCAATCACTGAAAGAAATGCAAATCAAAACCACAATGAAATATCACCTCACACTTACCATAATTGCTACAATCTCACCGTCATCTCCTGAAGAGATAGTACATAATATTTATCAGGTTCTCAAAATGGAATTTGACACCTACCCCTCCCCCAACAAAAAAAGCACAACTAAATTAAAAATGATATAGGTAAACATGGCTCACCTCCTCCCACAACCACATCGAAATTACAACTAAATTATAGAACTATCACTCAGGAACATCAGAAGTCTAGCTGAATGGAAGTCTGACAATTACAGAATTAAGGAAACCACATCCATCCAGGCTGGTAGGAGGGGCAGAGACATGGAAAGAGCTGGTCCCACACCCACTTATGGTAGATAGGTTCCAGTGCCAGGAAGATAAGCCCCCATAACTTCTGGTTGCAAAAATCAGTAGGAATTGACCTGGTAGAAGAAACTGCTTAAGTCCCAAGCAATCCCCCTTAAAGAAGCCACACAGGAACTTACTCTGACTCACTCCCTCTGAGCACCAGCACCATGGTAGCAGCTTGAAAGGCATCAGTGGTATACAGGACGAAACTGAAGTGTCTAGCATCAAGGCCAGCAGAGGCCATTGTCCCATTTCGGAACCCTCCCCCAACAGACCCACAGAGCCAGCAGGCTGGTGCCATATCTGAGACTCCATCAGCCTAGCTAACACTGTGTGCCCCACCCTGGAGATCACCTGAGGCTCCATCCCAGCCAACTTACAGCTAACAGTGACTTTTTCATATGAATGGCTGGTGTTAGCTCATGCTTTGCAGCTTCCTAAATCCTTTCAAACAAGCAACAGCCAGCCTCAGTGAGCCCCAAGATCCATGTCCTTCTTGCTAAGTGGCCCCAGGCATGAACTAGCAGCAGCCAGCCAAGATTCACAGCTTGGCTTCACCTGGGAATCTCCAAGCCCAGCACAAGTAGCAACCATCTCAGATTGTTTTACAGCTCAGGCGCGGTGGCCCCAAAGAAAACACAGGTGGGGGCTGTCCTTAGCCTGCACCACTCGGGAAACCCCAGGGCCTGTGCACTCAGTGGACAACTACAGACCACATCAGAATACCACCACCTTGCCCCTCTACAGCTGATCCTCCACGGAGGGTGGTGGTCAGTGGGCACAGCCAATCCTTGCAGCTGACTGGTCTGGGTAAACCCCTCCCTTTGACCTGCCAACAGCAACCAACACTCAACTACAAGAGGAGGGTGTACTCAGCCCACAGGAAAGGCATACCTCAAGTATCCAACCTGGGTGATGGGGGAGGCTGTGCCACTGGACCCTACAGGACACCTACTACATTAGGCCACACTACCAAGACACAGAGTCAAAGGAACTCTACCTAATACATAGAAACAAACCAAGGGAGGCTGCCAAATTGAGGAGACTAAGAAACATGGCCCAAATGAAAGAACAGATCAAAACTCCAGAAAAAGAGCTAAACGAAATGGAGATAAGCAATGTATCAGATGTAGAACTCAAATCACTGGTTATAAAGATGCTCAAGGAACTTAGTGAGCACCTTGACAGCATAAAAAGGACACAGCCAGAAATGAAGGACACCTTAACTGAAATAAAGAACAATTTACAGGGAAACAACAGTAAAGTGGCTGAAGTCGAGAATCCAAACAATGATTTGGAACATAAGGAAGCAAAAAAACATCCAATCAGAACAAGGGGAAAAAAAAAACAAGGATGGTATAAGCAACCTGTGGGACAACTTTAAGCATTCCAACATTTGCGTCATAGGGGTGCCAGCGGAGAAGAGAAAGAGCAAGAAATTAGAAATCTATTTGAAAAAGTAATGAAAGAAGACTTCCCCAATTTGATAAAAGAAATAGACATGCAAGTCCAGGAAGCACAGAGTCCCAAACAAGAATGGATGAAAGAGGCCCACTCCAACACACATCTTAATTAAAATGACAAAGGTTTAAGATAAAGCAGCAAGAGAAAAGCAGTTAGTTACCTACAGCAGAGTTTTCATAAGACTGTCAGCTGATTTCTCAAAAGAAACTGTGCAGGCTAGAAGGGATTGGCAAGAAATATTCAAAGTTATGAAAAACAGGGACCTACAGCCAAGACTGCTCTACCCAGCAAAGATATCACTTAGAATTAAAGGGCAGATAAAGAACTTCCCAGACCAGAAAAAACTAATGAGTTCATCATCACCACACCATTATTATACGAAATATTAAAGGGACTTATTTAAGAAAAAGAAGATCAAAACTATGAACAGTAAAGTGGCAATAAATACTTATCTATCCGCAATTGACTCTAAAAAACAAACTAAGCAAACAATAAGAAGAGAGACAGAATCATGGATACAGAGAACGTTTTAATGGTTGCCAGATGGGAGGGGAGTGGGTAAAAAAGGTGAGAGGATTAAGAAAAACAAATAGGTAGTTACAGAATAGCCATGGGGTGTACAGTATAGGAAATGGAGTAGCCAAAGAACTTATACGAATGACCCACGGACATGAACAACGGTGTGGAGAGTACCTGAGGGAGTGAGGTTGCTGGGTAGAGCGGGGCCATGGGGGAAAAATTGGGATAACTGTAACAGCATAATCAATAAAATATAATTTTAAAAAAACTTTCCTAGAAAATGTTTTAGTGCCGATTGTTCTGTGTCAATTTTTCTTGAGATATAGTTTGAACTCATCACTTCAAACCTTTATTTCTATAGCCTTCTTTAACTGCATAAAAGAAAAAGATGACAGCTGTAAAAAGTAATACATAATGAAATTTATATTTAAAAGATTTTTTTTTAAAATCAAGCTTTGGTGTCTCAAGTCCATGCTCTCTTTATCCATCACTCTGGGACCAAGGTAGGTTTGTTCCAACTTAGTGGCCACGGAAAGGTAGGCATCTTTCCAATAGAGTTAGTGGGTGAAGATACAAACTCCAAAAGCAGAATACTTGGTTTGAATCTTGGCTCCACCCTTTACTGACTGTGTGACCTTGGGCAAGGTGCTGGGCCTTCCTGTGTCTCAGTTTCTTCATCTTTAAAAATGGTTGTAATAATATATACTTCAAAGGATTACACTGAGGATTAAAGAGTTAACTTATGTAAAGTACTTAGAGTAGTACCTGGTACAAAGTATGTACTCTTCAAGTGTTTGAAATTATCATTCTACTATTTACTTTTTAAAAGTATGTACCTACACACATTTTTATATACACATAGAGTCTGAAATACCAAGCTACTGACAGCAGTTACCTGAGCTGGGTCAGGGGAGAAGAGGGGGAACACATAGAGGGGATGAGTATTTCACAAGTATTACTTTCATAATTCTTTAAATAAAGATTTTAAAAAATTAAGGGCACTGTATTTGCCTATACCAGGTA
>VMDR010031297.1:0-12096 GCA_007922815.1 Macrotus californicus | reverse complement strand
GCCAGATCCTGTATGTCAGCATTTTAAATGTACCCTATAATCTATAAACTAAACAAAGCACAGTATCTGTTTGTAATTCTGTAATCCAAAACCATAATTAAGATACACTTCAGGCAATTAGACAAATACTACTATAATTTAGGGAAACAATGTTTTGAAAACTTTATGTGATTTATAAATGACAAACAAGTACATAAAACATCTTTACTTCCTGTTATGAATTTGCAAATAATCTACCCATATGTAAATCACACTTAAAATTTGCAATATCCACAGGGTTTGCATATAAATCTTTTTAGGTCTGAAGCAAATCATAAAATGTTAGAGCCCTAAGGGACTTTGGAGATTATATAGCCTAACTTTTTACGATTGAAAACATGTGAATTTTTATTTTTTTAAAGATTTTATTTATTCATTCTTTTTAAGAGAGAAGGGAAGAGAAGGAGAAAGAGAGGGAGAGAAATATCAATGTGTGGTTGCCTCTCGCACGTCCCGTACTGGGGACCTGGCCTGCAACCCAGGCATATGCCCTGACTGGGAATCGAACTGGTAACCCTTTGGTTCACAGGCTGGCACTCAGTCCTCTGAGCTACACCAGCCAGGGTGAAAACTTGTGAATTTTTAAATTGCTAACCAAAGTGAACCCTTTAGAAATCGTGGATCTTAAAAACAGCATTGCAAAAGGATTCCAAAAAGGGTTAAAACAACTTACTGTAAATGTTCAGTGGTAAACCTATGACCAACTTTGACCAAGTATGTAAAGATATTGGTAATTAACAGACTAAACTGTCCCTGAAAATAATTGTCAATCTGGACACCTCAGTTGTGACATTAGACTTACATTAACACAGTGGATGGAGGCTTTCCCTTTCATTTTCTACAGTTTTATTTTTAAAATATATTTTCACAACACCAGATGGCCTCAAAACCATGCCCAAAATTTGACCAGTTAGCCAGAAATATTTCAGGATATTTCTGAATATGTGTCTACAAAATTCAAAGCATTTTATGTTGCCTTGTTAGTCTATAATTTGTTACCTCAGTTTTTTCAGAAACCTGAGCCATACAGACAGTATTAGTGCCTGGTAATTCAAATATAATGCAAATATATCTTACAGGCTATATTCCAAAGACAATCAGAGAAACTAAAAAATTGGTAAGTATTCATCAAAATTGTACAGTTTTTTGAGGTTATCCTCCCACCAAATATCTCCTTACTTTTTCAAAATATAAGTATGGTCAATAATTCTGTGGTTATGTTAGTAGTAGGAAATAAGTGCCGTGTCTAGTGACTCTTATTTCTGTTTTTTTATGTCTGTCTTTCTGTATACTATAACAAAGGTTACTAACTTTTAAGCTAAGCACACTCTCTATTTGCAGTCTTGTAACCTGAAATCAAATTTTATAAATAAAAATTTGCCCTGGCTAGTGTGGTTCAGTGGATTGAGTGCCAACCTGTGGACCAAAAGGTTGTAGGTTTGATTCCCAGTCAGGGCACATGCCTTGGTTGGAGGCCAGCTCCCCATTTGGGGCATATGAGAGGCAACCAACTGATGTTTCTCTCGCACATCGATGTTTCTGTCCCTCCTTTCCCCAACCCTCTCTCTAAAAGTAAATAAATAAAATATTTTTTTTAAAAATTTATACCTGTACTGCCTCAATTAAATTAACAGTGTTGTGAAATCTATAGTATTTTCCTTTCAGTTTCAAGCTTGAATGATATCTTGGTACATTAATAGGAAAGTAAAAAGTCCTGAATTGTTAAGCCTTCTGACTAGTGCACCTCTTAGATCCTTTTAATTCATCCCAAAACGTTTCATCTGAGGAAATAGTTCAGTAAATATTTTCAGCAAGTCCCCAAGATCTCCCTGTCTCATTGCACTGAATCTCCAGACTTTGCTTCGTTTTCTTCCAAAGAGCTCACAAAGCTGACCACGTGTGTAGTTACTCTCACGTGCGAATTCTGTAAAATTGTGAAGTATGCAATGAGTGGTAGGCATGCCAGTTCTTCTCCTCTGACTTTGGTAATTTGTGGAAGTGTTCCTTTTCTCCAGTGATTGCAGATGACCCACTAATTCAGCTCAGTACTTTCATGTTTAGAGAAGCTTCTCAAATTCCTGCCTAACAGGTAGGTAGGCACTGCTGACCCATGTTACAGGCTAACCTGGTAAACATTATTTTGCTGTCGTTTCAGACAGGCAGAATTTGGTTTGGAGTATATGTTGGATAACCCTGATCTTTCCTCAGGTGAGAAAAAAATTAGGAAGAATTCAAGTGATTTGGCTAAGATTAAGAGTTTCTGGACCCTGACTGAGTAGCTCAGTTGGTTGGAGCGGCATCCCAGTACACCAAGGTTGTGGTCCCATCCCTGGTCAGGGCACATGCAAGAATCAACCAACGAATGCGTGAATGAGTGGAACAACGTGATCGGTGTTTCTCTCTCTCTCTCTCTCTCTCAATCTCTCCCCCCTTCCTTTCTCTCTAAAGTCAACACATTTAAAAAAAAATCTTTTTAAAAAGATAATTTCTGGCTTCTTAGTGGCAAAATTGAAAGTAAAACACCAGTCTCCTTATTCAGTAAGTTCAATAAGTATTTGAGTGATAATTTTCTGCTAGAAACAGAAGGACATTATATATACTGTTTTTATTTTAGTTTTCTGGAAAATACAGGCATCTATATAAATAATTATAATACTTATGATAAAAGTATATACAAAGATTGAAGAGAGTACAAAAGTGAGAGTGATTTTTAGCTCCATCATGGGATTAGGGGAGAGAGATAAGGAAATGCTTTGTGGAGGAGGGCTTTGAGGATTGGATAAGAGTTTGCTAAGCAAATAGAGCAGGAGCGGGGATATGGAGGAGAGGGGTAGAGCATTTTGAAACATAAGGAATAGTAGGTGAAAAGGCTGGGAGATATTGGACAGTATATTTTTTTCTAGAGAACTAAAAGTAGCTTCAGAAGTCCATGGACATCTAAGAGCTGGGGTAGGGAATAGGATGGCAAGGGGTGGTATGAAATTGCACTGCAGAATCTGGAATTTGAAGAGCTTTATTTGCCAACCTAGGGCTTTATCCTGAAGGTGATAGAGTTATTAAAGGATTTTAAGCAACTTAGTGTCTCAAGCAGTTTCTGCCATCTGACTGAGAATCGAACCAGTGACCTTTCATTTCCCAGGCTGCCACTCAGTCTACTGAGTCCGAGTTTGCTTGCTTAAAAAAAAAAAAAAAAAAAAAGACTTCATCCATTTATTTGCTGCCATATTCTTTTTTTTTTTTGAAGATTTTACTTTTTTAGAGGGACGGAGAAAGAAAGGCAGAGACACATCAATGTGTAAGAGAAACATCAGTTGCTTGCCTTTCGCATGCCCGGGCGCAGGACCTGGCGGGCAACTCCAGCAAGGGCCCTGACCTGGAATCCAACCAGCAGCCTTTCGGTTCACAGGCCACTGCTCAATCCTTTGTGTCACACCAGCCAGGGCTAGTTGCTGCCACATTCTGATAGTGGTTTAAGACTGAATGGGAGTGGTGTGGTGACAGTGGTGGGAGCAGAAGCCTAGAGATCAGGAAACTACTATATGTAATTCAGGTGAGAGATATGTCCCACCCCAGTAATCTACAATTATTCCCTTAAATGCAACCTCGTGGCACCTGTCCTCTCTGTCTCAGCCTTTTCTGCTCTGGGCTTCCTACCTTTGATTTGTTGTCCATCTAATATCCACCCTGCCATCATGTTAGTGACTGTTCTGATTTTCTTAGTCTCTCTTCTAGCCACCTAGCCATTGCAAAAACCAGATATCTTAGTCAATGACCTTACTTCGTGTTTCACAGAGAAATCAAGGTCATTTGTTGAGCAGGTGTTCGCTACTCCCCCTGCAGGTAACAAACTTAACTCATTTACACAACCCCTTCCTCCTCCTCACCTGTTGCAGTGAAAGGACTCCCCTTCCCCTGTCTAAGGCTTATTCCTCCCTCTCAGCTTTGAGTGCCATTTGCTCTGCTTCCACTGACCATCCCCTCTCCTTTTTAAAAGATTTTATTTATTTTTAGAGAGAGGGGAAGGGAGGGAGAAAGAGAGGGAGAGAACATTCGAGAGAAACATAGATCAGGTGCCTCTCACATGCTCCCACCTGGGGACCAGGCATGTTCCCTGACCAGGAATCAATTTGGCAACCATTCAGTCTGCGGGACGACGTCCAACCCAGAGCCACATCAGTCAGGGCGAGCATCCCTTTATTTCCATTATCTTCTACCTCTCTTTTTTTCTGCTGGCTGTTTTCCCTTCAGCATAACTTTCTTGATTCCCCAGTTTTCTAAATGGGTGTCTTTTTTTTTTACATTTACTACCAATTTCGTGAAAAAGTACTGGTCCTTGTCTATCTTCACTATTCTGTCCTTTCTAAATCAGAACCTCTCAATTGGGATATTATTGGCATTTTGGGCTAATAATAATTGGCACAAAGACTATTTTTTATTGTAGGGGGGCTGTTCTGTTCATTGTAAGATGTTTAGCAGAATCCCAGGCTTCTATCCACTAGATGCCAGTAGCATCTTCCCAGTTGTAACAACCAAAAATATCTCTTGACATTATCAAATAACCCCTGTGGGTCAAATCAACCCCAGATGAAAACCTCTGTTCTAAAATATAGGACAGTTGCTGAAGCTGCTCTTATTTACAGACCTCCTCATTGCCAAACCAATGAACATTTCATATTCTTGATCACCCACTTTGATATTGAAACTCTTTAAAAAATGTTTTTTGTTTACTGATTTGAGAGAGGGAGGGAGAGAGAGAGAGAGAGAGAGAGAAACATGGATCTGTTGAGAGAGAGAGAGAGAGAGAAAGAAACATGGATCTGTTGTTCCACTTATTCATGCATTCACTGGTTGATTTTGTATGTGCCTTGACCAGGGATGGAACCCCCAACCTTGGCATATTGGGATGACCCTGTAACCAACTGAGCAACCCAGCCAGGGCTCACTGATTTTTTTTTAAATTTTTATTTATTGATTTTAGAGAGAGAGAGAGAGGAAGTGGGGAGGGGAGAGAGGGAGAGATCAGTTTGCTTTCCCACCCATCCCTGCATTCACCAGTTGCCTCCTGCATGTGCCCTGACCGGAGATTGAACCTACAACCTTGGTGCATGGAAATGATGTTCCAACCAACTGAGCCATTTGGCTAGGGCACCACTGGTCGATTGTTTTATATGCCCTGACCAGGTATGGATCCCCAACCTTGGCACATGGGGATGATGCTCTTACCAACTGAGCTACCCTGCCAGGGCAGAACTCTTTTTAGCATCATCCCTGGCCTCTTTATTAGTAGATGCTAGTAGCCACACACCCTGACCCAAGCTGTGACAACCAAAATGTCTCCAGATATTGCAGAATGTCCTGGGGCAGGCAGGTGGGGGAGCAAAATCATCCCTGCTTGAGAACCACTGATTTAACCCAATATATCCATGATATTATTTCCACATGTACTCAATATTGAAATGTACTGAGATTTTTACAAGTTTTTGTTGTATTGTATTTTTGAAATTGAATATACATTTTCCACTTACAGCATTTTTCAGTTTGTACAAACTACATTTCAAGTGCTCAACAACTACATGTGGCTGTGTCTATTTATTGAGGAGCACCGGTCAAGAGCTTTTGAAAAGAGGTTGGGTCTGGAAATATAGAAAATATAGGTCTGGAAATAACAGTTTAACCCATGGCAGTAGATAAGATAGTTCAGGCAGAATTTGTGTTTAGAGGGAGAAAGAGGATTGAGGGAAAATCCCAACCCAGTGCTCTTCCTATTTCCACACACAATCTATTGGGTTGGCCAAAAAGTTCATTTACTTTTTTTCTGTAAGATGGTTTTAGTAGCACTTAGTTGTCTTTAACTTTATTTGAAACAATTTTGTTAGATTGTATTGTGACAGTTGTCATATCAGCATGCATTAAAAAAACTTATGAAAATTGGTGAATTTTTGTGTAGCCGTTTTTATATTGAAGACGGAAGAAAATATGCAACATTTGTGGCATATTATGCATTATTGTGTCAAGAAAGGTAAAAATGCAAATGAAATGCAAAAAAAAAAAAGACTTGTGCAGTGTATAGAGAAGATTCTGTGACTGATCAAACAGGTCAAAAGTGATTTACGGAGTTTTGTGCCGGAGATCTCTCACTGGACCACGATGCTCCATGGTCGGGTAGACCAGTTGAAGATGAAGGCGATCAAATCAAGGCATTAGTTGAGAACAATCGACACTTTACCATGTGGGACATAGCCAATATCCTCAAAATATCCAAATCAATAAAGTTTTTGGTGAAAATGAAAAATGTGTCTTTTATTTTACAGAGAAAACTAAGTGGACTTTTTGGCCAAACCAACCTACCCTTTCTTCCTATTACTGTAAAATATTTTCCTTACTGAACAAAATGGAGAACATGAGGGAACAAAAGAAAGAGTATTGAGAAAAGCTGATGACAAAGGGAAGGAATTAATGTTTATTGAACACTTAATTGGTAAATAACATTTGTAGCATTATATAAACTCTCTAATCTCACAAGAACATTTGAGGTAAATAATGTTATCTCAACTTATAGAGAAGGAAACTAAGAATTTTTTGGTTTTAGGTACGCTTTTATTTTTAAAATCGATGTATAATTGACATACTTTATTTATTTATTTGTTTGTTTATTTAAAAGAGATTCATAAAGGTTTATTTTAGTACATCACTGGGATTTGAAAGAAAGTCTGATTCCAAAGCCTACATCCTCCTAATGTACATAATGAATCATTTACCTAATGATTTTTATAAATAATTATGAAGGTGAGTGTGATTGGACAACCAGTTCCTATACCTATGACCACTTTTGAGCTGATTCTGGAAACAAATTCGTTTTAATAGTGAGGTGCCATGATCTTTGTCATTAGCGAGTGTGACTTTGGTGTCGTTTGTTGTGAAAGACACTAAACCATAATGTTTCTTAATTGTACTGTAAATATGGTCAATAATTACGTGGTTAGTTGTAAATTTTCGTTACGAAAAATAAGCTACGGTGTACTCAGTATTTTGATTAAATATTGGACCCACGAGCACCAAGGAAAACAAAATACTGTGATCGGCTTCCCGATACAGCTCGGCTCCACGACCAAACTGATAAAGCGAGCACAAAGGGGAGGATCGGAGAAGAAGGGGCGGGGCAGTGAGAAACTAGGATCTGAGCAAGCGCAGAAACAAACAGATGTTCACGGAGGCGTGAAGGCTACAGCGCTCTCACTTTCCGAACTGTCGTAAAGCCGCGGACTGTCGTGCTCGCTTGGTAGAGGAGGGATTGGTAAGGCGGCGGCAGCAGCAGAACAGCAGCAGTGGCGGCGACGGTGGCGAGGTGTTAGGTCTGCGCAGCACAGAAACGCCCACAGCTTCGGGGAAGGAGTCCCTGTGGGACTAAATTAGGCATTCTAAACCCAAACCGGGTGAGCTGGGCCGAACCAGGCGCTGCCGCTCGCACAGTTTTGGTGGCGGTGACAGTCGCTGCTGTTGACTATAGGGGCCTATTAGGCCGAGATCTGAATCGCGGATCACTGGCTTTCGACACATCCTCTTCCACACTTCTATCTCCTGTCTTCCATACTGGGCCAGCGATTCCAGGACCCTGGGAAGAGGGTGGCTAATGATTAAGGTGAGGGGGGTCAGGGGGTAGGGGATCGATCAGAGGCCGCGCGTGCGCGCCACGGGGGAGGGGCCGGCCTGGAGGGGAGAAAGAGGAAGGGCTGCGGCGGCGGAAGGCTGGGGTCGGCGACCGGCCGGTTCTTGCTGGCTGCGTCTTGACTTGGGGTCTGGATCTCAGATTTGATTCTGTTTGAGCAAAGCCTTGGTCCGCAGACACACCCACACCCCACACAGGAAGTGAGTGTGGGTGAGGGGGTTTCTTTTCTGACTCTTCCTACAGTCTTAGGATGGGGGCTGAGGACCGAGGCGTGGGAGTGCGATTTGACAATGGAGTGTTGAAGGTAACCCGCAGTCGGGGTGCTGGAGGGCGTTAAGTCAGCCCTGACGGTTGGGGAGTTGCCCTCCTGTGCGATCAAGGGCCGTCGTCCGCGGAACTGCAGAAACA
Source organism: Macrotus californicus (assembly GCA_007922815.1). Classification (NCBI taxonomy): domain Eukaryota; kingdom Metazoa; phylum Chordata; class Mammalia; order Chiroptera; family Phyllostomidae; genus Macrotus; species Macrotus californicus. Next base: position 3,983 of record VMDR010031297.1, on the reverse strand, counting down.
CGGACGCCTCAGATTTCGTAGAGTTGGCTTTGGTCATTCAGAAAGGAGCTTGCTATATTTATTGTCTTCAGATAGTTTATCGGACAGTGGCAGTGGTCTAGTGGAAATAGCTGTTTTATACTGCAGAAATAGAGTTTCCACAATAGTTGCTCAGTAGGTTATAATAAATCTTTACAGATACTTTTTAACGCAAGTCCAAGTTTTAACATTTAAGGAAATACCAGAAAGTGTAGGGCATTCACTTAATTCGTGTTTGTGGTACGGAGTGACTCCATTGTGTTGTATGCTTTCCTGTTCCTTGATTTGTATGCAGGACGCTGGAGTGTTAAGATGCCAACTGACACAGACTTTACAGTTTTTGAGCCTGTCCATCCAAACTTTATTTTGTTTGGTATTTTATGTTTAATTTTATTTTAGGGACCTCTTGAACCAAAAGAACAGACGGGGGAAAAGATAAGCTACAGTTAGTTTCATTTCCTTCCCCAGTTTTGTTTGTCATTGCTTTCAAATACTCGTTGTTACATAAAAGGTCTGAAATACTGGTTTTACTTAGCTTCATTAGGGTGAAGATCTACGTTTTGACTGTTACTGTGTATCTTTTAGTAAAAATTTCATACCTTATAAATCATGTTGTTTTTTCATACTAGTCTTTGGTTGTGTTTGTTAGACGAAAAGAACAGATAGGATGAGAAAGAAGTCTTTTTATTCTAAAAAGAATCAATTTTTTTAAAGCCTTGGATTATTTTACTTTAGTCTATCTCCTGTCATTTAACCTTGGTAAAAAAAAAAATGAAACTTTGTTTACTCCCAGTAATGCTCTGTAAATCATCCTGAATAATTTTTCTTTCAGGAACCTGTGATCACTGTTCAGTAAAAGTCCAGAATTACATTGAAATGCCATACACATCTCTTCTCTCTCTCCTGCATGCCACAGATTCTTGATAACTGCAGGCCCAGGTTTCTACAGGTACTTGATTTAAACCATTACATGAGGAGTGAGTGACATGTTTAAAAACAGATACTTCTGCGCTTATATTTTCTTTTCTTTTTTGTTTATTGATTTTAGAGAGGGAGAGAGGAAAGGAGAGAGAATGAAAGAGAGAAACATTGATTTGTTGTTCCACTTATTGATGCATTTATTGGTTGATTCCTGTATGTGCCCTGACCAGGGATGGAACCTGCAACCTTGGTGTATCCCAACGATGCTCTAACCAACTGAGCTAACCGGCCAGGGCCTGAGTTTACATTTTAGGTAGAGGTACTGCATTATTATTTAGTCACTCAGTAAGTATTTATTGAATGCCTCATGTTCTTGGCATTGTTTTTGGTCTTCAGTGAAGAAGGCACGCTGCCCTTCTGGAGTTGACATTCTGTGGGGGAAACAAACTAAACAGAATAGTTTTAGCTGGTAAGTGCCATGAAGAAAATAGGACCATGTAATGGAGAATTAATGGAAGTGGAACTCTGCTGTGGATTGAGTGGTCAGAGAGGGCCTCTTTTTAGAGGTAGTGTTTGATTTGAGTTGTGACTGGAATAGTTAGCCATAGTGGGGGTCTAGGGAAAGTGCTGCAGGCGAAGGGGACAGCAGAGGCGCTGAACTGGGTTCGGTTCTGGAGGGTCTGCAAGTGAAAAACTGATCGGTCTGTTAGGGTTTTTCATGATTGCTGATAGACAATTCAAAAAGGAAGGTTAAATATCTTTTATGGGTAGCAGCCAAATGCGCTGTGTGGACCTCGTTTACATCCTGACTCAAACCAGGAAAGAAAGTGGTTTTTAGAACACTAGGGGAAATTTGAATATGGATGGGTATTAGATGATGTCAAGGAATTACTGTTAATTTTGTTAGGGATGATAATGGCATGTTTATATAAGAATATGCCCATATTTTTTAGGAATGGAGACTGAAGTATGAGGAAGAGAATTAAGATGTCTGCTATTTGTTTTAAAATACTTCAGAGCAGAAAGAGGAGTGGGGAGGTGACATAGACGAAGTGAGTGTGGTATGATCTTGGTCCTTGTTGGGGCTGGGTGATAGGTGTGTGGGTGTTAATAATGTTCTCTGCTGTTTGTGAGTTTTAAAAATGTTCATGTTTAGAAATGTATTTGAAATAGTGGATACCATTTATTCCACAAATATGAGTGTTATATTTCAGACACTTTGTCAGTGCTTGAGTTAAAACAAAGATCAGGACCTTAAGGCTTGCCTGTGAGGAGCTTGTGGTTTGCTGGAGGAAGAATCCCTTAGTTTATATTTTATTAATGTGAAAAGTAGGTTTTTGTGGAGGGTATAGTATCGTAGTGTTTATGTGGTTCCTTAAAAAGTATTTTTCTCTTTCTAGAGAACTAAAAATTTAGGAAATTCTATATGAAGCTAGCCGTGTGCCACTCTGAGTCACTGTTGTAGCCATTGCCCTTATTCATGTGTCCTATAGGACATCAGGATAAATCACTTGTTCTCACTATCTTTTCACATCTCAATTTGCCTTTATTTAAATTTTTATTTTGAAATTATTTCGAATGTAAAGAAAGTATAAAATAGTACTGAGAACTCTTTAAATAGCCTGTACTCAGATTTACTAGTTTTTAACATTTTTCACATTTGCTTTCTCATTCTGCTTTCTGTATCATTTTATTTACTTTTATTTTTTTAATTAAAATTTTATTTTTATCCTCACTAGAGGAAGGGGGAGAGAGAAACATCAATGTGAGAGAGAAGGGAGAGAGGAAGGGAGAGAGAAAGCTTTCAGAGAGAGGAAGGGAGAGAGAGAAACATCAATGTAAGAGAGAAACATCGATTGGTTGCCTCCTACGCCAGGGATTATATGTCCCTGGACCAGGGATCATAGGTGTCTGGACCCGGGATCAAACCCGAAACCTAGATACGTGCCCTGACCAGGAATGGAACCTGCAACCCTTTGGTTAAGGGGCATGCTCCAACCAGCTGAGTCACACCAGCCAGGGCTCTGTATCACTTTAGAGTAAATTGCATATATTATGCCCATTCGTCTCTATTCACTGTGTATTGCGTTTTCTTGCATTATCACAGTACATTTACTAAATTCAGAAATTTAACACTAATAATACGAAACTTTAATCTGTAGACCCTATTCCAGTTTGCTAAGTTTGTCTCCATGATAGCATTTGTTTCTTTATAGCATTTCCCCATAGAATCCACTCCAGATCTCAAGTTGCATTTAGTTGCTGTAACTTAGTTGCCTTTAATCTGAAATAGCACCTGAGCCTCTCTCTTTCATTACATTAACATATTTGAAGAATATCGGCTATATATTTTAGAAAATATTTTTCAATTTGGATTTATCTGACGTTTCCTCATAATTAGATTCAGATTAAACATCCATAGCCAGGAATTTTGTATTCTTTTCAAGGTAGGAACAAAAGCATGTGTCATTGGTGATGTTGGTTTGTAATTACCTGGTCACAGTGTTGTCTGGTTTGTTCACAGAATAGTTACTGTTTCCCCCCTTGCACCTAACAAGCAATCTGTGAGAATAACTTTGAGATAGTGCAGATATCTGCTTCTAATTAGATCTTCTGTATCCTCATCAAATTGGCCTCGTGGATTTAGCATGTATTGATGATTCTTGCCTCTACTGATCTTTACTTTGATGGTTGCAAAATGGTTATTTTTCTTACTCCTCCATGTCCTCTACTTATCAGTAGGCATTCTGTTGTAGGAAGAAGAGTCCTTTTAATCTCTATTGTCAATATGGATATATGTACTTCCTATTTTATTATGGGTTACAATCCATTAGTGCCTTTATTTTTTTATGTTCCAGTTGTCCCAGATTTGCTCAGTTAGTTTATTATATTTGCCCCCAAAACAACTATTTTTGTTTACTTTTTTAATTGAATTTATTGAGGTGACATTGGTTAATAAACTGTATAGGTTTCAGGTATAAAATTCTGTAATACATCTTCTGTGTATTGTATTGTGTGTTCACCACCCCAAGTCAATCCTCCTT
>VMDR010031296.1:0-12098 GCA_007922815.1 Macrotus californicus | reverse complement strand
TTGACCCAGCAATTCCACTGCTGGGATTATACCCTAAGAGCCCTGAAACACCAATCCAAAAGAACCTATGCACCCCAATGTTCATAGCAGCACAATTTACAATAGCCAAGTGCTGGAAGCAACCTAAGTGCCCATCAGTCAATGAGTGGATCAAAAAACTGTGGTACATTTACACAATGGAATTCTATGCAGCAGAAAGGAAGAAGGAGCTCCTACCCTTTGCAACAGCATGGATGGAACTAGAGAGCATTATGCTAAGTGAAATAAGCCAGGTGGTGAGAGAGAAATACCACATGATCTCACCTTTAACTGGAACATAATCAACAAAAGAAATCAGCAAACAAAATACAACCAGAGACATTGAAATTAAGAACAATCTAACAATGGCCAAAGGGGAAGGGGGAGGGAATAATGGGGGGAAGGGTTTCCAGGAAACACTATAAAGGACACATGGACATAATCAAGGGGGAGGGTGGGAGCGGGGGAGGGGGTGGGATTGGCTGGGGTGGGGGAGAGTGGTGGGGGGAAAATTCAAACTGTAATTGAACAACAATAAAGTAATTTACAAAAAATATAAAAAAATAAAATAAAATGTCCTATGTATTACAGAGGGAAAGCCAGGAATTATACTTCCCAGAATCCCCTTCTCTGTCTTTTTAAAAAATTTATTGATTTAAGAGAGACAGAGAGAGAGGGAGGAGAAAGAGGTGGGGAAAAGGGGGAGAGAGGAGGGGAGAGAGAGAGAAACATTGATTTGTTACTCCACCCACTTATGCATACATTGGTTGATTCTTGCATGTGCCCTGACTGGGGATCGAGCCCACAACCTTGGGGTATAGGGATGACGTTCTAACAAACTGAGCTACGTGGCCAGACAAAATCCTTTTCTATTTATAGTTCCAGGTTGGAGTTGGCTTCTATGAAGACCACATGAAATACCACATGTGAAATGCCAGGTGCAATGCCCAGCATGGTGTAAGTATTTCATCAATTGCTGGCGTTTTTCTCTTTTTCAACTTTGGATACTGATGTCACATTAAGAGCATTCATACTGAATCTAATAAATATATGACATTGAAAGGCCATCAGATATATTCATTAATCAATACTGATCCCTTTTTCTTGAAAAGTGTTAACTGTAATAATAGCAAAATCTGGAATTGAGCTACTTTAAGTGAAAATGAAGAAGAAACAGTGAAGATGACACATGTTGGGAAATTCATCTAAAAAGAGTAATTGTACATTGTGTGTCACCTCAAGATTAGGATCCACTTTTTAATTAACTAATAATAATTAGGCTGTCATTTTACTGTGTTGTGCATATTTTCCTAGACCTTCTTGGACCTTAGAGTACAATCTGATGAAATATTAATTAAAAGAGAATCAGTGTATTTTGAAAAGCAGGAGCAGGGAGGAAAATGACTATCCACACAGCCCTCACATACTGTCTTACAGAATTTATAATAGTCTGGTTTTTCTAAAAGAGATGTTCTAAAGGAATAACTAGATGAATATCAATCACACACGTGGAAGTGAAGGAAGGAAATATCAGTTAACGGGCACATAGTATGTACTCGTTACTTATTACTATTATCTTATTTAATTGCTGGAATTAACTAAGATATTTCATTAAAAAAACTCATGAAGTACATGTTTGTCTTCCCATATAATCCTTGAGGAATTGGGATCATTTTGCCCGACATTATAGAACAGTAGGTGAAAGTGCCGGAATCCAAACCCTCTGATGTTCATTTATACTATGGTATGGTATTTACAAAAAGAAAACTAACTAAATAAAATCCTTTTGATTAGTTACAAAGTTAATACCAAAGATGTTGCTTTGCACCTAGTAGATGCTTCATCTAGCACTACTGGGCACTGCTGAGGTCCATGGGGCAGAGTCTGCATAAATAATTCCCTTTGCAATGGAGACAGTCAGATCTTAGGATGAATTTAAAACAGCTGAAGGCCCCTGGAGGATGAAAGGTATGAGAGGGTGCGTTGCAAGAGCCCACACACTGGCCTTTGGTTGAAGATTGTAGCTAGCACTGACTGCTATATCAGACATCTGTGAGCATTTTATATACACTATCTAATTTCAACTTCAAAATAGTCCTTCAGCTAGGAAGTATCATTAATCTCATTTTATAAATGATGACTCATTGACTTAGGTCAGAAAACTTGTCCAAGGGCAGACAGGGCCTACCTATCCCTGAGGTTTATGCTTATGAACATTAAACTGTATTTCACAATTAGATCTTATACTATATTCTATAATATAAAATGTTCATCAAACATAAATTTGATTGCATTGAGATATAAAAGTCAGACCCTGGAAAGTCTTGTTTTATCTGCAATGCCCAGACTAGGGCACAATAGAAGAGGAAGGGCACTTTCTAACTGGCCCATTCCTGATGTCTTCAAAAACTCTGGTGGGGGTGTAGAGCTGAGGGGTGAAGGGATTGAGCAAAAGAGAAAAAAAGAGAAAAGTCTATGGACACAGACAACCGTGTTGTGATTGCCAGGGGGAGGTGGGGGGAAGAATGCGGAGGGGGTATAAGAAGGATGAATGGTGATGGAAGGAGACCAGACTTGGGGTGCTGAACACACAATTCAGTGCACAGATGATGTGTTGTGGAATTGTGCACCTGAAACCTGTATAATTTTCTAACCAGTATCACCCCAAAAATGCAATAAAAGGGAAAAATACTTTTGGATACACAGAGTGGATGAGGTATGGTGTTAACGTATGAACGTTAAGTGGGCCTTTCCTACATTGTGGTGTCTTTTCTGAGGGTCTCTGAGGCACTAGATCTGTCACAGTCTGGCTTTGACCTGAGTAGGCCACCCTAGTAAGATTAATTGTTTAACACTGATGAAATGCATTTCTGATATGTTTAAAAAAAAGAAAGAAAGAAAACAAAATAAAACCAAAAAATGCTACTGCTGACTGATCCCTGCATCATTGCAACCAGTTCTGGTCAGTCTCAGACTTCACTGGTAAAGTAGAGGCAGATCATCACTGTGCCATGGAAAACACCCAGCTGCCCCAGAAAATGGGACATGCAGAGAAGAATGGACACCTTATTATCTCATGTGTGTAACTGAGATAGCAGGATCCATCTGGGACAGATAAAGGCCCTAATATGGAAATGGAAATTCCCAAGAATAACATGTGGCCAACAGGCAGAGGGAGACAGAATAAGGGGCACCTGGGAAGTGCTGGGCAGGGGGATAATTGAAAACCTGTACATGTTATAAGTACAATGACGGAGCTCTCTGTGTACTGAGATGAGGAAATCTCTGGGATAAATTGTGAAATGAAACAAGTAAAGAATTCTGGGTATGTGTAGTATGTTCATATTTATATTTGATGATATACATAGCTGTATACAAATATTTGCATCTGCTTATATATACATAGGACAACCCTAAAGGAATATATTCTGTTGGCATCTAGTCAAGTTGCTGGGGAATAGCAGTGTGGATGCCCTTTTATGTTATACTACAAGCATATTACCTTAAGAGAAAATAAATGATTTTAATAATAAAAGAAAACATTTATGTGTATATGCACCCAGATATGTCTGAGCAGGAAACAAACAAACAAAAATAAAACCTAGCTCTGGAGAAATGCTGCAGTATTTTCAGACTAAAAATATAATGCTGGTTCAGATTCAAAAAAGAGGATAAAACTCAGAAACTAGAAAGAAAAAGCCTGCATTTCATTGTTCTCCACTGAAAGCCTGAGATTCAATCTTTACGAGATAGGCAGCCAATATAACTTATGTGGAAATGCAGCTTTTCCTTCCCAAACCCTTCCATTGCTTTTCCTTATTTGAAGCAAGGAATACATTTATGGACGTTGCCATATGAGTGAGTTGGGCTTCATGAGGTCCCAATCTCATTTCTTTGCTTAATAAAACTAGTTCAGGCATATTTTAACCCAAAGTTAAAAATTCTGAATTTGTATATGTCAGTAATGAGCTTGATGGTAATTTAAACATATATCTATATACACATATGTGTGTGTGTGTGTGTATGTGTATACACAGAGAGAGAGATAGACATCTCCCAAATGGTATCAAGTATCATGCACAATGAAGCAAACCCGGGATGACTGGGGAAGCAAAAACCTGACTTTCATTGTGGCCACATGTTTGTGAGACTACAGTGGAGTCGCTGTGTTTGTCTTTTTTTTAAGTATTTCATTTTTTTTTTATTTTAACGATTTTTATTTATTTATTTTAGAGAGAGGGGAAGGGAGAGAGAAAGAGAGGGAGAGAAACATCAATGTGTGGTTGCCTCTCACATGCCCCCTACTGGGATCCTGGCCTGCAACCCAGACATGTGCCCTGACTGGGAATCGAACCAGCAACCCTTTGGTTTGCAAGCTGGTACTTAATCCACTGAGCCACAATAGCCAGGGCTGTGTTCAGTATTTTTTTCATCTAACTCAATGTTATAATCTTTCTGAAGTTTCCTTCAGTACACAGACAATTTGTATAGCAAGTGTGCTAGGTTAACTGTAAAAATGGTTCTAATTCCTTTTCTCCCCATATCCACAGAATTTGCAACATGACTTTGAAGTCCCTTCTGTTAAAAGAGACTATTTTCCAACCTCTGGATTGGGGCTGGCCTCATGACTTGCTTTAGCAAATCCAGTGTAATGAAGTGACACAGTAGTAGTTTCAAGCTTAGGCCTCACATGGTCACCTGCTCACTCTCTCTTACTTCTGCCAGAAGAACAAGTCCAGGCTAACCTTTTGGAGAATAAGAGAACATGCGCAGGACCAAGTCATTCATGTGGAGGCCATCCCAGACCAGTCAGCTCCTTCTCTGCCTTCTGCCTACAGGTGCGGACCAGCCCCCAGCCATTATAAGCTGAGATTAACTGAGCCTGGGTCAAATCATCATAACTGCCCAGATGACCCACAGACTCACGAACAATAAGAACTAGTTGTTTTAAGCCACTTACTTTTGGGGTTGTTTGTCATGAAGCACTAGTGCAACAAGAAGTAAATTATACAGTAAGAAAATGAGGCATTTTTAAAACATTGTGTCTTTTAGTAATATTTGTTCTAATAATCACTCATATAAACATTTCTATTGAGGAAAGAAATAAGCACTTCTGAGTAGAGTATAAGTAGAATATATTTATGAGAAAGTTATTTTTCTTTTGGGTTCCCTAAATTTGAAAGAATACCTGTCAATTAGAATAAGATTCTTCCATTCTCCATTTAATCTTGGTCCTATCTGGTGATCTCTTTCTGAAATGATCATGGAATATATCCCTATATGTGGTGTTCGGCACTCACACACAGGAACCTGTCAGCAGAACCCAAGACGCATCTTGATGCCTCCTTCCATCCACTGCCATGCCTTCGTCAGATGCTTTGAGCCAAGTACCTGGAAAGCCCTTACCTAGTTCCTGACTCAATCATATTGCAAACAGCATTTTACTGGTTCATGTTCCCAGACCTGTGACATGAGCCGCCCAGCCATAGCTGCTAGCCTTCAATATGCCCCGATTTCCTTCACTGCTAGCAAGGATAAGACTTTAACACCAGTGGGAGGGACCCTTTGGTTGAAGCATTCCCAACAACATATATATTTAATGTCTAGACTAGACCCCACTCCAGCAAACAGGAACTTAACTATGTTTCTGTGCTGACTCTTCCAGAAAAGAAAGGCCTAGGCTAGCCCATCAGGGCTTGCCTGCCTATCACAAGTTATCTAACTCAGTTCCAAGACTTCCCTTTGCTCTTTACAAGGAAAGTAGTCCTGCTTTAAACAATCAGCAAGTGTCTAGCATACTTACTCCTTTTTGCTTTGGCCTATACACTATCTCTCACCTTGTACAGCTCTTCAGAACTCCGCTCTGTTTGCTAGACTGGATGCTGCTCAATTCATGAATCACTGAATAAGAACCTATTAGATCAGTAGATCGTCTGTAAAATTTTTCTATATTTTACATGTCCATATACATAGTTACATATATATAATAATGACAATGGCTTAGTACAACTAAGGGCTGAATAAATGGCAGTAATGATGACACCTGAAGTTCAGATATGCTCTAGGCAGCACCCCAGACCTGCCTCTAGTGGGAACATTTGGACTCTGTCTGGGACAGCTATGCCCTTTAGATTTTGGTCTTCACCATCAATCTACCCTAATAAAAGCCAAATTTTAAAACCAAGGTTTTTCTTTACAGACACCATGGTAAGCGGTGTACCATCCTGTTCTGGCTTCCTCCCTCCACTCTGCACCACCTGGCAGATCTCAGGTCTAGTCCTCTGAGTATTGACAAACATATAGTATGCGTCATACTAGTGAACACAGAAACAGAGCCCTTAGCATGGGATTAAGATCGGAGGCAAAGAACTCAAAGGCAGTTTCAAGACCAAGCAGCTTCTTTGTGTGAACAATAATAAGGATGCCACATCCTTTCATGATAGTGAACATTTAACAGGCCATAAAAATAGTTATGGAGCTCTCACGCACCGGGCATTGGACTGTTTCATATGCCCTATATGCTTTTAATTCTTATCCAACCTTATGAGTTAAGTACTATCAGCATTTCCATTTTTGGACAGAGATAAGCGATGCCAAGAGAGGCTAAGTAACTTGCCCAGGGCTGCAGAGTTAGCAAGTTGTACAGGTAAGATGTAAACCCAGGGAGGCAGACCTCCAAGGCCATGCTCTTTGTCTGCTAGTTGCCCTGGCGGCAGTGTGCAATGGGGCTCGGGCTCTGCTTTTACATGAATTCTGAGACTAGTTCTTAGACTCTGCTGCCTAAGAGAGAGGATTGTGAGAGGCAATTTATACAGTACATTTTCTTCCAGAATGAAAGGACTCATTTCCTTGTCACAGAGCTGCTGACACTTCTGTGGAAAAAATCGCTGGTCATCACCAGGAGCATTAGCAGCAATCTCCCACAAGAAGCAAAGTTTTCTTTGTTCTGATAATGACAAAGATGGGCATTTGGGTGATGCAGGCTATATGACACTGCAATATAACTCTCTTTCATCATACCAACATCCTGGGGTCATTGCAAGAATAAAAAGGAATCATTCACTGACTGTGTTTATTGTAGCATTTAGCACATAGTAAGCGCTCATTAAACATCAGTTTCCATTCGCTGTCACCTTTATCAAAACTGTCAATGTTTTTCTAATTAAATATGAATGTCAATCACATTACAAAACATTTCAACACCTGAGAAATCCCTTTGTTCCTGGAAAATGGCATTTTAAAAGTCCCAGCTTCAAGTCTGAAAATGCAGTGTGCCGCTAGCATAAATAGTCCCTTGCCATTAGAGTGTCGTTTTTACACTCTACCAGAAGCATTAGTGTTGGCTGACCAAGGAGCGAGAAAACAAGGGCTGCTAACCTCGTCTTGGGAAAATCTTGAAATGTGAATGCCTTTCCTAGAAGCAACATACCCTTTATTTAGTTGTCTACGACCATGCATTGCTTTGGAGATCCAGCCAGAGCCACGCTTTAGGAGAGTGTAATGAAGGTACATGCTTGAGGAAGATAACTCTATTATGTCACTTACCACATTTATTGAAAATTATGAATCCTCCAACATATGTTGGACCTGGTGCCCAGCAGAGGACCTGGCCAATGGTAGACACTCAGTAAGAATGATTTGAACAAGGAGCTCTTTGAAATGGCCAAAACTTATAATTGGTGTGAAATATCTCCTGAGAACTAGAATTATTTTTATAAAATTTGGTATAATAGATGTGTCCTATTTAGGCTGTGAAATTAACTGCCGATGGAGAAGAGTAACTTAATTAAAAAGGCTGTCTAGGTAGGATGCTGGAGAGAATGTTAGGTTTTGCCAAATGACTGCATACTGCTGTTGCTCAGATTCTAGCAAACTGCAGAAAGTAGTTTGTGTAGTCTCTGTAAGGTCCCTCCCCTGCCTCTGCAACCCAGGGTCTCTCAATGCAGTGTCTTGCTGTGGCTTTATGTTAAAAGAAGGGCATCTTGAACATATTCTCTAAATTTGATAAAACTCCATCAAGCTGTTGAGAGAGAGAGAGAGAGAGAGAGAGAGAGGGAGAGAGAGAGGGAGAGAGGAGAGAGACGGGATATGTTTCAGTTTATTCATATGTTTTAGACCAGGAAAATCTGTGCTGATGATGCTATAATGACTCCAGGCATTTAATAACCTGTGGTAAAGGTCCTATGCCTGCTAAAGGTGATATTTTTTTCCAGTGATCATCCTGAAACATTTCCTAAGCTACACATTAGACTAGTGCTCAATTTTCACGTCTTTTATTAGCAACACTTGAGATAAAAGTGCTGAAAAGGAGGGCTCCTCTTCTCCTATTCTATCAGGCACTTAAAGTTAATTGTGAAGTTCTTGTAAGAGAGTAATAACAGAAGCCCTTTCAGTTAAATCAAGGTTACTTGAAAGGACAACACACGCTAGGTGGCCTCTCAGTAGAGACAGGAGACAGGATATAGATGGACACTAACTGCATAAAACCCATTCTAGAAGTAATTAGAGATAATCAGACATATCTAAACCATAACATGATATTTTAGAAATTCAATAATAATCTAATTAAAATTTTACAATTAAAAGTTTAATGTTCACATTATATCTGAACTCCAGAAATTTTCCATTCAAATTTTTGAGACAACCTAAATATTTTATTTTTCCTGAGAGACAGAGTAACACCTTCATCGTGACCTGCAAAAGTCATTAAAGAAAAATACACCATTAGCATAAGAATATATATACCTGCCAGGAGGGCCAATAAATACTGAAATGTTCTACTATGTTCACACTCAATTAGCATTAGTTCAAGGACAATCTCCCCCCTGTACCCCTATACTGTTACGAACCTCAGCACCAAGGTTGTTTTCTCAAGGGAAGGACATGGTAAATGTCATTAACAAAGGCTTAAAAACTGGTGAGGGGTTGCAGAGCTGAGAGGAAAAGGGTGAGATATGCTGGACATCTGGCTTAAAGAATATCTAAAGCATTGGGCAATGCCTCTCTCCATTTGTTCTAAAAGCAAATTTTAAAAACCTGTGATGTTCACATTTCTTTGTCACTATTTATCTCTTAAATCTACATCACTGGTTTGGCTGGTGTTCAGCTCAATTTTGTCCTTCTGTACAGTACCTTTGTGTCAGATCATATACTTCTTACCACCTAGCTTTTCCTGATAGAGGATACTTCTACCCTCAGAACATGGATCTTCCTTTCATCTGAGTGTTAGCTATCCTCTGTGTAATTTTGGTATTTTTACGTGGGGACACTAGTCACTGGCAAAGGCACATATGAATTGGAAAAGTCAGAAATTCCTAGCTCCATATGCAGATGTTTAGAGTACCAGCTGGTAGCTGTTATGATGCTAAGAGTTCACAAGAAGAAAGAATGTTAAAGGGGACACAGCACGTAGAGCAGTTTGTACCCACGTTGCCAAGGGCCCACAGCTTACTTGGCATACGGAGCATTTTGATAAAGGGATGACGATGAGATGGGAGGAAATGGAGAACGTGCCTGTAAACAGACAGGAGTGGTTGGCTATTTTATTTAACTTTAGGTTATGAGCACTTGTATTTCATACTGTAATGGTGCAAGGGTGTGTCAAAAATGAAAACAAACGCTAGAACTACAGGCTATATTGACTTTTCATTCAAAACGTTATGCTCGGACTACCAAAAGATCATATATACTGTGTGGGGCAACAGCAATTAGAGCATTACAGTAATAATGTATTACTGGTGAGAGTAACACATTAGCCAAAGACCCCTCCAGGTGAATTCTTGAAAAATCAAGGGTTTTTTTTTTTTTTTCCATCTTGTTACCTCTACAATGCAAAAAGCCTAAGCCCCTAAGGTTAAGAATATCATTGGGTTGAAATACCTAGTAATGATTTTGAATGGCATTTGAATTATTACAACACAGTATTAGTAAAAAAAGAAAAAAAAAGGCTTTTATTAAAAAAATATTTGTGTAATTTGTCTGACCCATGTGGACAAAGAATAGAAGAAATGCCCTGGCCAGGTAGCTTAATCGGTGGGAGCATTGTCCTGTGCACCAAAAGTCTGTGGGTTTAATTTCTGGTCAGGGCTCATACCCAGGTCGTGGGTTCTATCCCCAGTCGGGGCATGTCAAGGAGGCTAACAATCGATGTTTCCCTCTCACATTCATATTCTGTTTCTCTGTCTCTGTCTTTGTCTCTCCCTCTCTCTCAAATCAATAAACATATCTTCAAGTGAGGATTCCAGAAGAAGAAGAAGAAAAAGAAGAAGAAGAAGAAACCTAGGCTTCATCCTTTCACTTATTTCCCACATGTAATCAACGAATACAATATGTCTTGCTGATTTCACTCCTTGGTATATATTGATTCTGTCCATTCTCTCCATCTTAACTGCTGCTACTTTGGTCCAAGCCAGCCCTGCATCTCACCTGGGTTATCATAATACCCTCCTCTTGTGGCAGGTTATGAAGAAACTAGGAAAATTCCCCAAGTGGAATGAGGAAACTGAGACAAATTGCTGAACATCCGGGTGGGAGAGCTGAGCAATTAACAGTCGCTGATAAATCACAAGACTCTATCCTCCCTAACCAAAGATATCTGAGTACAGATGGTCTGAATCTATCTTCCTACCCAAAGATATCTAAGAGCAGGTGGTTTAAATCACCTTAGTCATAGAGATAAACAACAACAACAACAACAAACAGAGTCAGACCAATCCAAGATAAAGGTAAAACTAACCAAAAAAAATGACCCAGACTCCATTATATATTTATTTTAATACATCAGCATATTAAATGACAGAGGCTGAAATCTAATGAATATTCTGCTGAGATCCTTCCCTGGGACCTCTCCTAAAATTCCTGCCTATAGAAAATAGATAAAACCCTCAGGACAAAGAATGTTTGCTCATGCTCTTCTTTGAGCTTGCCCACACCCCCTTTTCCTTAGGTGTGTACTTTGCTTTTTCTATCCTAAACTCACTCTAAGAGTCCCTACTAGATTTGCACCCAGGGGACCAATGGGCACCAGCAGCTTATCCAGGGATAAAACCTCTTCCTGTTTCAAGGAGCCCTTCCTTTTCCTCACTGTCCCAAGCCACTTTCACCTGGACTCCTCTCTTGAAATTTGTCCTGCATCAGTCAAAAACCTAGAGGTCACCTGACATGTAAAAGGTCCTGGACCATGCCTTGCCTGGGCATGGCCAGCCTCCAGTGAGGAAGCAATCTGATAACACTGTTATCTCATATTTACTTTTTTAAAAAATCCTCACCCTAGGATAAGTTTTTATTGATTTTCAGAGACAGAGGAAGGGAGAAGGAAAGCGGGAGGGAGGAGGGGGGAGAGAGAGAGAGAGATCAAATGATTGCCTCCTGTATATGCCCAAGAAGGACCTAACCACAACCTAGGTGTGTTCCCTGATGGGAGTCCAGCCAGCAGCCCTCTGGTGTACAGGACAATGCTCAAACCAACTGAGCCACCCAGCCAGGGCCCACATTTACTTTTGCTCCTCTCTGGATATTAAAGCCAGAATGATCTGTAAAATGCAAATATGATCACATTAATATCTTATTTAATACTCTTAAAATGCTAACTATGCTCTTTGGATATCAACTCACATTGGTAACATGGCTTCTGAGGCCAGGAATAATCTAGTCCTGGCAAACTTTTTTGAACTTCATCCTCTACCACTCTCCCCTAAAGTCACTACAGTAGGGTTAGCCCCTCTTATTCTCTTGTCCAACTTAAGCCCTTCCCTTGTGCTTTTCCTTCTATCTGGAACATTCTTTCATTCTTTTTTCACTATGCAACTGCTGCTTGTTTGTCAAGTATGACCCTAACTATCACTTCTACAAAGGACATGCTCTTGCCTAAGAAGCTATTATATTTCCTGTGCTCATAGTTCCATGTATTTCTCCTTTTAGCATTTAACACAAACTCAAAATATTGTTTGTGGAATAACTTGTTTTAAGAGTGTTTTTTTTTCCCCACTTGATTATAAGCTTCAGGGACTGTCATACTCACTGTTACATGCTTCACAGTGAGCATTGGGAGCTCAAAAATTATTTGACAGTTGAGGAAATGA
>VMDR010031295.1:0-12090 GCA_007922815.1 Macrotus californicus | reverse complement strand
TAATAAGCAAGGATCTCAGATAGTAACATTTATTATAATGTTTAATGCCGAATTCCACCTTTTGATTAAAGGCTATTTAGTCTACTAAAATAAAGTTTGGTTTAAATTCCAATTAACCTTTTGCTTTCTCGGTGCTATTTAAGTGCATAGTATTATTGCACCTTGATAATAGAGTTCAAATTTATCCTTTAATTTTTCATCCTTTGAAAACAACTATACTTATTAAGCTAGTCTGAGGTTTCTAACTTCAGCTCTACCTGATGGGGTGACTAATCATTGTAAAATAAAATAAATGGCTCCATTCACAAAATTATTTTTTATAGATATCTTAGGAATTTGTATTCTTTTTACTAAGTTTATTGGGGTGACTTTGGTTAATAAGATTATGTAGGGTTCAGGCGTGCAATTCTATGATACATGGTCTGTATAGTGCGTGGTGTGCTCACCACCTGAAGTCATATCCTTGTCACCTTATATTTGACCCCATTCACACTTTACTACCCCCCACCTCCCTGCCTTCTGGTAACTTTCAGACTGTTGTTGGTGTCTATGAGTTTTTGTTTGTTTTTCTTATTTGTTCATTTGTTGCTTTCAGTTTTACGTCCCACATATGGGTGAAATCATGTGGTTCTTAACTTTTTTGGTCTGACATTTTGCTTAGCGTGATGTTCTCAAGGTCCATCCATGTTGTCACAAATGGCAGTATTGCATCTTTCCTTATGATCGAGTAGTATTCCATAGTATATATGTACCACGTCTTTACCCAATCATCTATCAAAGGACATTTTGGTTGTTTCTATGTCTTGGCCACTGTGAATGATGCTGCGATGAACATAGGGGCTCATATATCTTTGCAAATAAATGTTTTCAAAATTTTCTGATAGATGCCCAGAAGGGTTGCTGGGTCATATTGTAACTGTATTCGTAATTGTTTGAGGAGCCTCCATACTGTTTTCCTTAGCGGCTGCACCAGTTTACATTCCCACCAGCAGTGAATGACGGTTCCTTTTCTCCATGACCTCTTCAACACTTGTTGTTACTTGTCAAGTTGACAGCAGCCATTGTAACAGGTGTGAGGTGGTATCTCATTATAGTTTTGATTTGCATTTCCCTAATAGCTGGTGAAGTTGAGCATCTTTCATTTACCTGTAGGCCATGTACATGTCTTCCTGGGAGAAGTGTCTGTTTAGGTTCTCTCCCCAGTTTTTAACTAGATTGTTTGTATGCTTGGTGTTGAGTTGTATGAGTTCTTTATATATTTTGGATATTAACCCCTTGTCAGAGCTGTTGTTTGCAGATGTCACTTTCCATTTGGTTGGGTGCCTTTCTGTTTTGTTGTCAGCTTCTGTTGTTGTGCACAAGCTTTTAGTTTGACGTAGTCCCATTTATTTTATTTTTGCACTTACTTCCCTTGCCTCTGGGGTCAAATTCATAAAATTTCCTCTAAGACCAAGTTTCATAAGTTTAGTGCCTATGTTTTCTTCTACATAATTATTGTTTTAGGTCTTACATTTAGGCCTTTGATCCATTTTGAGTTAATTTTTGCACATGGGGATAAACAGTATTTTAGTTTCATTCTTTTGCAGGTGGCTTTCCAATTTTTCCAGCACCATTTATTGAAGAGGCTTTCTTTTCTTAATTGTATGTCTTGGTTTCTTTGTGGAAAATTATTTCCCCATCCACTTGTGGGTTTATTTCCGGGCCCTCAATTCTATTCCATTGGTCTCTCTATCTGTTTTTCTGCCTGTATCTTGCTGCTTTACTTACTATCACTTAGTAGTATAATCTGAAGTCAGGGAGGGTGGTACCTCTGGGTCCGTTCATTTTTTCTCAGGATTGCTTTGCCTATTTGAGGTCTTTTGTGGTTCCATACAAATCTTATGATTATTTTGTTCTATTTCTTTAAAAGTTGTCATTGGATTTTGATGGGGATTGCATTAAATCTGTGTATTGTTTTGGATAATGTGGCCATTTTAACTATGTTGACTCTTCCAATGAACATGGGATATCTTTTCATTTGGTTGTGTTTTTTCAATCTCTTTTAATAATGTTTTGCAATTTTCAGTATATAGGTCCTTCACATCCTTGGCTAAGTTTACTCCTAGGGATTTCATTCTTTTTGTTATGATTGCAAAAGTAATAGTTGTTTTTATTTTGTTTTCTGAAATTTCATTGTTAGGATACAGAAATGCAGTGGATTTTTGTACATTTTCTTAACCTTATGTGAATAACTTATTTTGAATAAAAATGAATATAAGTCACATTTTGACAAACTTGGATGAGCTTCATATGAATCTAACTTTGGTCAACACCACCTATTATGAAATATGTAATAGTACCTTATATTCAATTTAGTTTAACAAGGCAGTTGAGACCCCTGTGGAATAAAATTGAATAGAATTTCCTGACTTCGCAGAACTCAAGAGAAGATAAGCATGTGAATAGTTAGCATATTACGCCATATGTTCTCATGGAACATATCTGTATGTAGGAAGTAAGGAGCAGGGCCAAGAATGGATTGTCTGATGTGGGACCACAAGGGAAGGCTTCCCAGAAGAGGTGGGGCATTCAAATTAGGTCTAAGTAAGAGTATGTGAGGCAGATTAAAATTCAGGGTATGGAATTCCAGGCCAAGAGGGCTGTGTAAGCAAAGGAACAGATTGATGACAGTGTATCGTCAGCCAGACTCCATATCCACAGTGAAATTCTGAGAGAACATCCACATATAAGGGGGCAAACATATTCAGATCTATTCATTGTTTGTTTCATTGGCTGTCTTGAATGTATCAAGAGAAATATTTGAATTAAAAAATGTTCTCAAATCTCTGCTGATTTAAATACATAATATGTATGAACTGATTTCAGGAATTATGGGTAGGCTGTGTGCTTACTTACATAGAAAGGCATGCATATCTTGAATTAAGTTATTTGGAGGTATTTTCCATAATTATGTTATATAGATTTGAGGATATCTTCTCACACTACTGTTATAAGGATAAAAGAAAATATGGAAAGGAAAACTCTTTGAAAAAGAAAGAGTACTCTCTCCATACATGTGGGGATAGGAATACTTCATGTCTTGGGAAGCTTCCATTTCTGCCTATCTCTTCCTATACCCACCTCCATGAGAGAAGACTATTCAGTGAGTCTTATTTTACAAACAGGCAGATCAAAACTCAGGTAGTTATATTCAATCATCTTCTACATAGCCGGGCAGAATGGTGGATTTATATCAGTTCTTGCTATTTCTTGTCTTTTATTCTCTCTCATTTTTACCACCTCTGTGAATCAGGGGAAGTGATAACTGAGGCAGAGCCCATTCTGTAACCCATATGACTCTTTCAATCCCATTTTCCCAGGCGGCACGTACATCCACATAGATTCCAATGAGTCGAACAGCTAGTTTTTGGAAGGGTGGTCAGAGAAGTTTATTTTCCTTCATATGAGTATGACTTTTCACAGAGAACACAAACTTACAAAGATGCACAGAACACAGGCATGCGTTTGGTCCTCTCTAGATGTAATGTGGAAGAAAGGGAAGCATTTCCTAACCAAAGATAAGAGTAGAAGATTCTACTTGTGACATTTTCAGGCAGCACATCATCCAGGCTGATGGCAGAGAAAAGAAATGGTGTTGTTTTAACAACCTGAGAGTTCCTTTCCAAGGAAACTGGAGGGGGCAGACGGCATTGTTGATCTTTGTAACAGGCACAACCAAGCTGTCCCAGTGCCTCGGGCGTCCCCGAAGATAGTGGTGTTTGCTTGGCAGTGGGAGAGTCAATTCTAAAAGTGTTATCCTAGACACAAGGCTTAGTTCATAAGGTAAACATCAAAGGCTAAAATAGTTGCTATAGTTTAGCTCTTACAATGAAATTCTGGATTAAATCATTGGGCCCTTATCTTGTTAAAGGCCTGATGTGAGGGAACTCAGGTCCTGGATTCAAATCTTGAGGTTTGCTGCTTTTTAATTCTTTGGCAAAATTTTGTTTTGACTGCCTTGGACATTTTCCTTATGAGAAATGGAGATGAAAGTGGAAGATTTCTTATAGGTTTGCTTTGAGGATCAAATTAGTCGATGCATGTAAATTGCTTAGTATGAGTTCTGACACATTGTAGGTGATTAAAACTTTTAATTGTTATCATCATTACTGATTTATTAACCAAACTCTACTTTGGCTCTTTTTTATTACTTACTCCTTGTATGTGTAATTCTCTTCAGAATAACTCAGAAAGAATGGGTGATTGACAGGAAAAGATGTAGGAATTTCTAGGTCTCTGAAAGTAATATCTATCTCAACTGAACAACTTCTAACTAGATTCCTAAAAGAACAAGTTATTTCTATTAGTTAGGAAACTGAAGCCTATTGTATCGGCTATGGAGTTTAGCATAATGCCTTGCATATGGTCAGGGCACATCAAATACCTACCATGAATGAAAACCCTTTCTGTTCATGGCAGCCACACGGAGACATTAGAGATTAGCCAAAGGACACACAGTGAGGTACCAACAGGCCAAGATAAGAAGCTCCCAGTTCTGATGAAACTCAGTCTATGACTTTTTAAAATTGTTACTACAGCTTCTTAAATTATTTTTGTTTGACCTTAAAACTACATCTCTTCTTCAAAGACAAAACCAACCATTTCCCTGCCAAGCTACGGGAGCTGAGAAGTCAAAAGACAGCCTTGAGACATGGAGTATAGTGTATAATCAGATTCTGCATTGGATGCCAGAAATCAGAAGCAAGAGGCAGCTCTTCTGAATGAAGTACCCATTTAAACAACAGGGCTGGTTCCTGGCATATGGTAGTTGTGAGCACGTGTGTCGATTCTTCCTGATTTAATCTTGATTTCTGGGATGTTTGAAGGGTTGTAAGAATTAAAGGGAAAGGCTGCCAGGGCACAAAAAGAGTTTATTCTGATTATAGCACTCATTGCTTGATTCTTCAGTAGTATTTTTCTCAGAAAGATATCACTGAAAATTGACCTAGTTTTAAAGAAAATATTTCTAAAATATCATTAGAAAAATGCAGTAGGCTTACTTATAGTTACATGGGTATTGGTTGTAAAAATATATATTTTGTAAATGAAAAGAAACTTTAGCAATTTAACCTGTCTTAATTTTAGAAACATATTTTACAGGCTCAAAAAAATATCCACATATTTTCCAAATTCACAGGATTCAAACGACCGATAGGAATCATTGGCCTCTGTCTTTTTAAAATGTTACAACAAAACTATTTAAATTGAAAATGTGGAACGTGAACTGTTTTTTGTTTTTTTTTTTGCCATCAAAGAATGGAAATTTCAACAAGGCTTCAGAAATCTTTTAGTCGTAACATCACTGGAAACATCAGTGTGTTAAATTACGTTTTAAAAGAATTTAATTTGGAAATGGAATGCCTGCTATTATGTTTAGTAGCATAATGTAAATTCCTGGAGGGTAATGGCATTGTTCATTCATTCAACCAATACTTGGTGAGTACCCCATGTCGTCAGATTAGTGTGTGGAGATAGTGAAACAGGTTCTTCGGTCGGTCACGATGGTGAGATAGGCACGGGGGTAAATCCGTCAATCTAAGACACTGTGGGTAGCATAACAGTAGAGCCAAGTGCAAGGTACTGTGGAAGCGTGAAGGCTCTGGAGAGGACATATTTCCTGGACGACACAGCATGGACTGCAGCACTGTGCAGAAACATTTGCTACGTTGGATATATACTGTATTTCCTTCTGGGGTGATATTCTTTTTTTTTTTTTTTACTTTCTCACCAACACTTTATTAAGTACCTGCAACTGAGATTTGTTCCCAGTGTCAAGATGAGAAACACTTGAACCTGTAGAGAATTTTTGGTGATATTCTTAAGTGCTGCGAAGCTAATACTCTATTTCTAAATATTTCCATTCACACGATTCTAGTACCAGTGCAAGGCTGATTTACTTAATTTCTCTGATTTCAGTTTTCTCATATGTAAAAGGGGTAAAATGTTTCCTACTTCTGTTATAAGGAATAAATGTACCAGAGGTAAGATAGGACGTGATTAATTCCTGTTACGTATCAGATCTTTTCCTGGAGAATTCCAAGCAGCTTGAAGCCGCCCTGTGGGAGGGCCGCTGTTCTAGGAGAGATTGAGTGGATTTCCTCCTACGGGTGCTCTTCCCTGCCTTCTACTGCCCCCTGTATAGTTCCATATCTGGCGGTTTCACTAGCTCCCACCGAAAAGATAATAAAATTCTCCTTTTCTTGACTAATGCTTCATTCAAAAAAATATTAGAGGAAAGAGTGTGGAGTTCCAGCATTCTCTCATAATAAATCTCCCAGTGCAGCTTAAATCCTCTTTTCATATGTCATTGTTAAAATAATACATATTAAATCATTGAATTCAATGTTCAATGGGGAGGGGGATAAAAAAGAAAAATGAAAGAAACAGGTGCATACAAGAGCGGGCAGGGAGCTCAGGCCTCTCTGCATCGCGGCCTCTGCTGCTGCTGACCAGCGGAAGCTGCTGATGTGCTATGTGTTTTGCCAAGCTCTTATGCACCTTAATATTTAATAGGCAGTTAAATGACAACAAACTCATAGTTACTAACAACTGAACCTAAAACAAAAACAAAAACAAACAAAGCAAACAACTAGAGCAGGAACAGAATCACAGAAATGGAGATCACATGGAGGGTTATCATCAGGGGAGTGGGTGGGGAGAGAGGGGGAAAATGTACAGGGAATAAGAAGCATGAATGGTAGGTAGAAGATAGACAGGGGGAGGTTAAGAATAGTATAGGAAATGTAGAAGCCAAAGAACTCATATATATGACCCATGGACATTAACTAAAGAGAGGGAATGTAGGTGGGAAGGGGTGTGCAGGGTGGAGGGGAATAAAGGGGGGGGGGAATGGGACAACTGTAATGGCATAATCAATAAAATATATTTAAAAAAGAATTTACACCCCCCCAAAAAATATTTAATAGGCATTTGTGTAAAAGATGTTAATTGCTTATAACGCTTTATTTTTTTTTTAATTTAGCCGTCTGTTAGTCATAAAATAACTTTGTTTGCCTAGGTTGAAATTTTACTGTTCAGCTCTTAAATTATTCTGTTAACTTCTGAGTTAAAAGTGAGGAATATTTTGTCTCCCATCCAAGTACTAACCAGACCTGACCCTGCTTGGCTTCCGAGATCAGATGAGATCGGGCGCGTTCAGGCGGGTATGGCCTTTGACAGTAATAAATACTTCGAATTTGCATCATGCCTCACTCCAAGGAAATCAAAGTCCTGACCAGAAACTCACTGAGACCGAGGAAGGATCTTAGGCTCTTCTGCCCTCCACACTGCTCCTGGAAATGCCGCTCTTAGCAGTGGGTCCGAGCTACGGGGAAACCATCTCTTTTACGTGTCATCAGTTTCTTGAAGTCCTGCTCAGTTATTTATCTATTGTGACGAACATCTCAAATGCTGAAGGTTCACTGCCCCTCTGGTTGTAGCACAAATTGTTGAATTGTTTTCATGGTTTTAAAAAAATTTCATTAAAAATCAGTTTTAGTTTGAAGAGTTATTCAGAATATCTGTACAAAAGCACTAAATAAAATAGTTTCTAGTAACTTCTTGGGATTATAGCAGGAGAAGTGATACCTGATGGTAAATAGTGAGAGAATGAATATTAAGAGAATTCTTACATAATGTGAGACTTCTCTGACCACTTATAGTCTGTGTTCCACAATTATGTATTCTTTTTCAATTTTATTTTTCAGTTACAGTTTATACTCAGTATTATTCTGCTTTCGTTTTAGGTGTGCACCTTGGTGGTTAGACCATCATATTCTTTACAAAGCGGTCCTCTGATAACATAACATTCTGTTCTCCATATGCTTAGTGTATTTCTTCCTTTCACTGCTGCAAAAACCTATTCTTTTTTATCTGTTCAAAAATTACTTCCTCTGAAAAGCTTTCCCATACCTGATCATAGGCTCAATTTGGCGTTATTTTCTCTAGCCTAAATTTTTCCTCAAATCAAATGGTGCTTATTCAGGGCACTGTAGTTTTTTGAATACATCTTTCTCTCTCTATGCTGTGAAGCCTTTGAAGAGAGATTGTCTTACTCTTTTCTGAATCTTTATTGTCTAATATAGTGCTGACATATAAAAATACTCAGAAATGTTTTTAGAATGAATGATTTTTATAAATTACCAACATTTTCTACAAAATTTAAAACTAACAAATGTTTCATTTCAAATAGGCTCTTCTCTGCTTCCCCCAAATCAGCATCACTTTAGGAGACTTCCTATTGTTCGTACTTTAAAAACAATTAAATGCTTTCCATTATTAATTGTTTTTAAAGATTTTATTTATTTTTACAGAGGGGAACAGAGGGAGAAAGAGAGGGAGAGAAACATCAATGTGTGGTTGCCTCTTGAGTGCCCCCTTCTGGGGACCTGACCCACAAGCCAGGCATGTGCCCTGACTGGGAATTGAACTGGTGACACTTTGGTTTGCAGTCTGGTCCTCAGTCCACTGAGCCATACCAGCCAGGGCTCCATTATTAATTTTAAGTGAGCATTTGTGAAAGGAATAAGAAAAGTAATAACGTATAATCTTTAATGAAAATTAGGTGAGAGATAATTATGGAATGATGTTAAAAACTTTCTAAAGGGCATTTGCTTTAAGAAAAAAATGTAGATATTGAAGCAGAAAGGAAAATGACTGCTTATGAAAGACAAGGTGATTCAATTTCAAAACTTCTACAGATATTTTAAATATAATTCGTTGTAATTTCACCCCTCAAGCAATATAGTCTCTGTTTGCTCTTGTGTGTGAAATTCAACTCTTCATTTTTTATCTCATTTTGTCTGCTTGAATTTTATTGCACACAGTCAAATCTTTAAGAGACTGCAAGTGTAACTTTCTCTCTCTTCCTTACTCTGTAGAACCTTGAGGCAATTTTTCAGCAAAATAGTTTATTGAATTGCTGTGGGCCACAGAGAAAGTAAGCTGTAATGAAGAGGAAAGAGTTCATGTCTCTGACTTCCCTGGGACCCCCTCCTACTGTATGAAGATGAAAATGTTCTGTCCTTAGACCACATAATTCATCATGATCTATAAAGGAGTGTAGTGTTTCTAAGGTGGTATAAACCTTCATAAAGACATAGGGATCTGTAAAAATAATAAAAATAATACAACATATGTGGGATGAAGAGTTTTTAAAATATTCACCCCATTAATTCTATTCCCAAAAATCAGTCAATCTCTCTCTCTCTCTTTTTCAGCTGTGAGCTCCCCCCTATTTATTCTTCACTGAGACATGACCCATCCAAAAGGAATTATGTGGGTGCATTCAAGTGAAGTTTCTCCTTCTTCCTCATTTAAATGAAATTTTCATCATCTTTTTCTTCCTCACATTCAGGGCATAACATATTATTTTCCAGGTGTGAGAATGGGGAAGTGCAGCTGGTAACAGGAGAGAGATCATCTTCTTGGGAATGTCAGGCACCCAGGCTCGACCAGCGTGGAACTGCAGAGCAAGATGGGGACCAAGAGAGCAAGGGGTAAGGGAAGTTGTAAGATGAGTGAGAGAGAGGAAGGGACCAGCACAGTTGAAGTGACAGCTTCCGCTCAGGAGGCCACATTGGCAACATGGTCCAGAATTGCTGCCAGAGCTGAGCAGCCTAAGGCTGAGAATCTCCCTTAAGGAGAGCACAAAGATTACCGCTGAAGAACTTCACATTATTAATTATCTTAGTAAAAAATTGAAAAATATTAAATGTTCAACAATGCGGACTAGGTAGATAGATCATAGTGTGTCTATATGATGAAATATAAAACAAAAACTCAAGCGGTGGGAGGTTTTTATAAAGGCATTGGGAAATGACCGCGATATATTACATGATGAAAGACACGAACAAACTGGCATATAAAGCATGATTTCATTTTTTAACAAAAAGTATACACACATAAACCTACATAAATATTAGAATAAAAATTGAAAACAAGAAAATAATTAAGAACTGTATTTTTCTTTTTTTCCCCCATATCTTATAATGAGTATATATTGCTAATTTTTTTAAAAAAGGAATTTGATCGGTGCACTGTATAGGTTAAAACAGACCTATTGAGATTTTACTGTAGGAACTTACTTATAGGGTAGATTTAGTGCTTGACAGACTGTTGTTATAAATGATATCTTGCTCCTTGGTGTCCTGGAAATGCAAACAGACCTCATTCGATGGTCATGGACTGTGCATCAGAGTAACTTGGGTGGAGAGAAGCTTTTAAAGAATATTATTGGCTGGAACTTGTCTCAGTGTTATTGCATAAGTACATCTGGGAATGTAAGTGTAGAATTCAATATATATATTTTTGCAAAGCATTCTCCAGGTAATTATGATGCACATCATTGATTATACTCTGCTACCTTGGTTAGAAATAAAGAGATCAAATCTTGAAGTAAGCTTAAAAAGAAGATGTGAAGGTGAGTGAGTAGGAAACATTTCACTTCTGGTGGAAAGGTTAAGTGAAGCACTCAGAGTTCTTGGAAGAGGGAGATAATCATCACGGAAACATCTTTACTGGCAGTGAATCTGCCTGTTACAATAGATAAAGGATAGTAGTTGGTGACTTACTACTTTCTTAAACTTCTGAACTAAGGATAGGGAGAAGAAAAATGAATAGCGATGGTTTTTATTGGGATTATGACCTAAGAAAGACATTCAAATCATCACA
Organism: Macrotus californicus; assembly: GCA_007922815.1. Lineage (NCBI taxonomy): Eukaryota > Metazoa > Chordata > Mammalia > Chiroptera > Phyllostomidae > Macrotus > Macrotus californicus. The sequence goes on along the minus strand of VMDR010031295.1, from coordinate 1,380 downwards.
AGTATATGCAGACCGAAACTGGCAGTTTAATTTAATCAATTCCTATCCTTTCCCAGTACAATGCACATAGCTCAGGAAGCATTAATTTCTGTTAGTCTCTCCCATTTTACACAGTACTATTTCTACTATTTCTAGTTTTTGTACCACATAATTTTTGTTTGTTTTTTTAGAGTCAATGATTGCTCAGATTGACTCTAAACTTTGGCAGTTTGTTTGGCAGTGATTTACTGTGAGAGTTTGGTAGATCTTCTCAGGCTTTTAATGTTTTAAGTGTCTGAAATTTACCCCCACTTTTGAATATGCAGAACAAAACATGAGCAGACATCAGGTGGCACAATAGGACATCCATGCTGTCATTTCCCCTTAGAGGCACTGATTTAACAATAACATAAACCAAAGTACTTTTATGAGATTTCCAGAATGCAATTAAGAAGCTGAAGTATGCCAGGTGAGCACAAAGCTGAGAATAGCTGCATTGAGATAGATAAGAGCTATTTCAGTTTATCTGTGTCCTCCCCAAAGCCAGCAACAGCTTAAGGCCAGGAGAGAGTGCTCTGGTGTATAATCTCTACTTTGGGGGGAAAAGAAGAGTGGACCCTGTGTACTGATGTTCCAGCTTTTGGGAGGGCTGTTCAAAGGCTGGTATCAATCTCACTTCACTCAGAAAGATTACAGAACCAGCAGAGTTTGAATACCTGTGGTTCATTGATGACTTGGTTTAATTGGGATAAAGCTCACAACTTGAGGCTTCTCTCTCAGGAGGAAAGGGGACAAGTGCAGCATTTTTCTGCCATTCTGGCTCTTCAGAGGGCTGCCCATGGGATGCTGTAAGGGGCTAGCATATCTTCATGCCTGGTGACTTTAGCTTTCTGTTGAAGAGCCAGAGAACTTACAGTGCCACAGAGAGATTCTAGAAGGAGCAAGAGATTACAAACTCGTGAAGAAATCAGAATCTTAGATGGACAGATTGGTAAGGGTTTCTCCTCACACAAAGCCAGTGTGTGAAGACAGGGAAAGGACTTTTTACAAATGTGTGAATATTGACCCAAAGCCATGAGATACATGAAGAAACAGGGAAGCCCAATCAGCAGAACAAAATATCTCTTCAGAAACCAATCCTAATAAAATGGAAGTAATCAATTACCTGACAAAGGATTCAAAATAATCTTCATAAAGATGTTCAACAAGCAAAAACAAAAATTACACATACAAAATGAGAATATCAACAAAGAGATAGAAACTATAAAAAAAGGACTAAACACAAATTCTGGAGCTGAAGAATACAAATAACTGAAAATAACTGAGCCTAAATATTCACTAGCAAGATTCAACAATAGACTTATCAAGCAGGAGAAAGAATCAGCGAACTCATGATAGATC
>VMDR010031294.1:0-12119 GCA_007922815.1 Macrotus californicus | reverse complement strand
AGTAGACAGAAGACATACTATGTGACAGTTTGATTTCCTCTCCCAATGTCCCCTGATCAAAAACACAAATACAGCAGATTCTCTATGCATAAAACCTTAAGACCATTTATGTTAAAATGGGCAGTCATATAACTGTTTGATGTAGTGACAGTATAGTATTCTAACACCAAAAATAATAATAATAAAGCAATCCAATATCCAGTAATAGAAGGATGGTTACATATTTTTGATTAATCTAATGGGAGAAAGATGATATGGCCATCAATCTGATTAGTCACTTGGCAAATAGTGATTGAGCCCCTGCTCTGTACCAGACACTGGAGAAAGAATGCCAAACTGAAGATACACGGTCCTACCTTCAAATCTCACAGACTGGAGAATAAGACAGACATTAAGCAAATCGTCTCACAACTACATACACAAATACAAACTATGTTAAATGCTATGAAAGGGTACCAAATTGAGATTGGAGATTGCGGAAGTGATGTTTGAGGGGATCCTGAGGGATGAATAGAGGTTTCACAGGTGTGGAGCTGGGACTAGGGGATAGGGAGGCAGAAGGCACATTACAGGCAGGACTAGCACGTGCAAAGGCCCGAGAGTATGGAAAAAAGGGCTAGAGGAGATACCAGTTAAGTGTCCATGGTTGCAGTCCAGGGGAGGGGAGGGGGCTTGGAACAAAGGAGATGACAAAGGAGCAGATGAAAACATATCCCACAGAGAACAGACAGGATGTTACACCTGATATAAAGAAAGAACACGGAACAACATGAAAAATGGGCAGGACACAAGGTTTAATTTAAAAAGTAGGACCTCAAATAATACACGATTTAGCTAAAGTAAAAAAAAAATTACAGATCTAAGAACAGTGAAACTGGCAGTAGGCTTACAGTGTAATGTAACATCATGTCTATACTTTTAAAAACACTTAAGAAAATGTATTCATTCCTAAATTGTGGTGCATACAAACTGACAATATAACCATTAAAAACCTGGACCAAATCTTATAACTATGAATACAAAAAAGAGATTATGATACAATAAAATTTAAAGTGCAAAATACATAATTGCAGACTGTACGATCAATCTATGTTTTAAAAAGCTAAACAGTTAAGAGACTAAATTTGAAAGAGCATGGTGTTTTCTGTTTGCCAATAGAACATAAAACAATATAATTATTTATACAAATACAGAGAAAAGGAATCAAGAAAATGAAAATAATCATAAAGATCACATATGCAAAAGAAGATATCAGTATACATACATTTTTGTTAAAGTTCTAATGTCTTAATATGAATGATTTTTACCTTTCTTTAATGAATGTAATGCTGAGGTGAAAAAGGTCAAATAACCAGGAGGCTGGGGCGAGCCACTGAACTCGAAGTACCCAAGTACTCCAGGCTGCAGGAACAAGAGCAGAATTAGGTGACTGAGACAGCACTAATCACCGTGTAACAGGGGATATTTTAAAATAAGAATGACACGCCATTATAATCTGACAACTGCAATTTTGCTTCATTTTTTTTTAAAGCCTACACACAAAAACATGGGATTTAGGGTAGACCTTCCCTCAATTTAGACAACACGGTTAAGGGATACAGCTGCAGCAGCTTTTACAGAGGTATTAATTCAGAGCCGAAACTCCCTCCCCTCTCCCTAAGTAGGTCTTTCCACTCTCTGTTGACACTTGAAACTCCCTCCCCTCTCCCTAAGTAGGTCTTTCCACTCTCTGTTGACACTTCTCCTGAGTCTCTGGTTCAAAACCTCACCATCAAGTCAATGGCTGCTGTTTGGCAATACCAGGCAAGCTGTCAATTGCCTTGCAACCGTTCTTAGATCTCTCCCTCTACTGCTTCCTCTCACTCCAAACACATCTTCACACTTACTGGCAATCAGTTAAACCGACTGGCTTCACTTGTGTTCCAGACCTTCTTTCAAGGGGCTCTTTCCTCCCCCCACGTACAGAACGTAGCATTCTACAATGGCAACACGCCTCTCTCTTGGGAGGTCTGTCTGCAAAGGATCCATCTCTTACCTTCTTGCTCCGCTACCCCCACAAACGTATTTTCACCTAAGTTTAGGACAAAATGCCTCTCCATTCTGCCAAACAAATAAACTATCCCCTTCCAGACACATTCTGCCTTCCTGTTCAGAATAATTTCTTCCATCTTTGAAGGCCATGTGCTAGTCACTCAGTCCAGTTTTGTTCTGTAACGTTTGTATCTGTCCTAAAGCCAAAGTGCGATCCCTAAGGAAAGAATCTTAGTCTTGGAGTCAGAAGACTTAAGCTCAAATCCAATAGCCAAATGATCTTAGGTGAGCCTTTTAAAGAGAAGCCTCAGTTCTCTTACCTGGCAAATGGGACAATTCATCATGGGGGTTACTGAGAAGAATGAGCTTAATGAACTATAAAGCACTAGACAAATGTAAAGAATCCTCTCTAGCGCTAAAACATGTAATGCCATGCTCTTAATAAATACCAGTAGCTGTGGAGCTGATCTGAACATTGGGGCAAAATCAGACCCAAAAGGTAAGGTAGATATTTAATCTGGTGGTAAAGTTTAAAATCAGTAAGTTGTATAAAAAAAAAATTCTGATCTGTACTGGAACATACTATCTTTCGAATCCAAATCACTTGCTTATTCTCATAAGATTCCATTTTAAATAAATCACATGGTTTTTACTCTGGTAAAAACTGAGATATTCAGAATGTTGAATCCCAGTATCTAAAAAATTCCAGCAAACTAATTTCTCAAACAACTGAGAACATCAGAAAGCAAAGTATTGAAAACAAGATTTCCTTTTGCTAAACGCCTTCAAAGTCTTTTTAACAAGCCAATCCAGAATTGGCTTAAAGGTGAATTGCATAGTTCGTGGGTTCTTACGGTTTCAAACCAGGTCACAATGGTGTAATAAGCCTTACTACCAAGAACAAAGAAAGACAAAATCTTCAGACAGTCTAGTCACTTAGTAAATGTTGAATGCAAGATTATAAAAATGGAAACTATTGGAAAGAAAACTGACTCATTTAAGTTTTTTTTAATATCTGGTTTATTTTTTTAAAGATTTTGTTTATTTTTAAGAGAGGGGAAAGGAGGGAGAAAGAGTGGGAGAGAAACATCAATGTGTGGTTGCTCCTCGTGCACCACCAACTGGGGACCTGGCCTGCAACTCAGGCACATGCCCTGACTGGGAATTGAATGGGCAACCCTTTGGTTCACTGGTTAGCACTCAATCCACTGAGCCATACCAGCCAGGGCTCATTTAAGTTTCTTTTTTTTTTTTAAGATTTTATTTTATTTTTAGAGAGAGGGGAAGGGAGGGACAAAGAGAGGGAGAGAAACATCAAATGGTTGCCTCTCACACGCCCTCAACTGGGGACCTGGCCCACAACCCAGGCATGTGCCCCAACCGGGAATGGAACCGGCAACTTTTCGGTTTGCAAGCTGACGCTCAATCCACTGAGCTACACCAGCCAGGGCTCATTTAAGTTACTTTATATTCTGACCAATCTCTCAAACCAAAACCAAATGGGATAAATTCATCTAAATATTAACAAATGTTTCATTGTTAAAAATTAAATGAGATGAATTTCAGCTCTCTTCTCACATCATGTTATCTCTGGTGGCTTCACAGAAGTGAACATATGGCCCCTAAACACAATTTATATCTACATGTATGTATGGAACTACATATGTGTTTACGTATACATATATGCACACAAGTACAGACATTAATGGAAGCTTAAAAATTTTGAATCCTGAGTCTTCAAGGGAAACCCCAATTAAACCTTTAAAAATGAACAAAGCTTGGACAGTTGGCAGGATCTTTTGTGGACATTTCTACAGAGTAAGGGTTTATTCTTGTCAAGGGCATCACTGCTGCAATTTTCCAACAAGGAGCTACGTAGCCTGGACAAAGGAACCTCTAGCTTCAGAAGAACTGGTATCGAACTTTTCAAGTAGTTTGGCCAAAGAAATTCCATAAACAATACAAAGCAAATAATCTCATAAGCAAACTTATTTTCACTTCTCATGGCCAAAGAAAACAGAGATCGTAAGATTCAAGAACTATATGAGATGATTTAAAGCCGTATACCAGCTATTTTAACACACACACACACACACACACACACACACACAGGCAAAATATATTCTGTGTTATCTTTCAAATATTCACAATCTATATTAAATTTGGAAAACTAGCCTGTTTGAACATTAACTTAAAATTAATATTTCAAAATAATAAAAAGAGGAAATAAAATGCAGTGACAGTTATCTGTTTATTTCCACTACAAATTATCATTTAAAAGTTACTAAACTGGCTCTGGTTATGCTTTAGGCACAACAAACTTTGCAACCACGTCCCCAAAGTTTCAGTGTCTCCCCTACAGAAGCTGTATCTGAGAAGTAATTACATATTTTGGAGTTCCCTCCACAGTTTTTTTCTTAAATATGGAAAAAGGGGAATTTGGGGAATAAAACATGCATATGCACATATGCAGACCTATCTAGGTCTAGGCCCCTTGTTTGCTCAGCTGCAAATAAACCAGTGGCTGGTTCAAAGCACAACTCTAACCCTGCTTAATATACTTTTGAGGCTCTCTTTTAGACGAACTGGCAGAGCACATAAGCCAGCTTGACACTGGGTTACAGCCAGGGTGCAAGCCCTGCTGGCACATCAGTTGTCCTTCCTCACGCTGCCGCTTACCATGTGTAAAGATCACCTGAGCCCAGGTTCCAACTGCAGTGTTTCTATTAGTCCACCCCCGGATGCTTAAATAGCCACCAGGTGAACAGTCACGGGAGTTCACCCATGGACATGAATTTTGAGAGGATACTACTCAGACCCTTGTTTCTCTGTTTTCCTCTGTTATCTATCTCCACATTAGAACTCCATGAAACAGAGGCTTTCTCGTTTAGCATCACATTTCCAGCATTGAGCAGGCACAAAATAAATATTAGTTAATGAATGAATGGGGATAAAAAAGATAAATAAGACAATACTTCTTTATCAAGTTTATAATTTAGCAAAGAGCGTAAGACAATGAATACTAGATTATAATTTTACCCACTTTGTGCTTTTAATTCCACTCCACAATGTACCATATATTCAGTGCCTGCTACAATGAAGAAGTTAAAAACAGGCTATTTATAGGAGGCTGGCAAATCCTCATCAGCATTAAATATTTGCTTCCTAAGTGAATACTATTTGCAATGTAGCATAAATGTCATCAGATGATGTACACACCCTCTAGTGGTCATGAGAACAGTTACCTCAGTGTGTTTTTACTCAATAGCAATTGAAATATTTCTGCACTAATGTTAACTCACACGTAGAAAACTTAAAACTAGTTCACAGTGCTATGAAACTATAAATTGACAGCAACAGTATCTAGTTGCTCAGCATTCAGAGTAGTCTTTTATTAACAAACAATAGAACAGCAGGTACCAGACATTCTACTAGATTTTTCTCCAAAATGCTCAGGTTTTCTGTCACCTGGCAATTTACCCATCACCATGATTCCCCCTCCCAGATTCCCAAGCTTTTTTCCCCTCCCACTTAAGTGTAAAATAATTTGGTTTTCCATAACTGATAAGAATTAATGAATAGATGTATGCTAAATCACTACTCTTAAATGGATAAATTATAGAAATTCATGAAAAGATTTAGAAAACATTTTGGCTGCGTTAAGTCCTAAATAACACTATTGGCATTCAGTGGGTAAATTATAAGGTCCAAATCAGATGATTATGATTTTAAAAAAAGAAAACATTATTAATGTAGAAGCTACTGATACCTCAACCAAAAGATGCCTTAAAAAATACCAAAATTAGAAGAGCCATAAAACTAGTGACTTTGACAGTGACATTACTGTTACTCAATCCTATCTCCTTTCCAATCAACTTAATGTCCACCAAAATAAAAATGACATTCGGATATGTTTGCCTATGTTGTCCACAAGTAGTAAGGGACATTTTCCTGTCTGTATTTAAACAGGCAAGAACCTCAAGGAACACTGATTCTACAATTGGAGTAAATGAAGAAAGTAAAATTTAACATGGTTTATAATGAGATGACTTATAATGAGATGAAGCTCTTGATCTCCCTCGATAGTATGCCCTGGCAAGCTCACTTCAGTTTTTAGCTATATTCCTTATGTATAAGGTAGCTATGATTTTAGTGCATATCTGGGAAGAGAGTTCTAGACCCTACCTACCCTACCTCCATATGGTGATTACCATACATAGAATACTCCCAGTTCCAGTTCTGCGGAATAAATGCTAATGACCCAATTAATAACAGCAAATGGTGAAAACTCTCCTCCTTTAACAGCAATTCAACAGCCACGGCCCTATCCTTTACCACGATTTATTCTTAGAACCATTGCTAAAAATGAAGGAAAACTAGTCTAATTAAGAAGCCAACACCTTCAAAATTTTTCTATCATGAAAGAGAAGGGTTCAAAAATGACATAAAATAGTTAAATATTCAAAGTTTCAACCTCTAGCTACCTAGCGAAGTTTCACTCAGGAGAGCTTACTTAAACATTTCTTTGTGCACCAGGAAGAATCTGGGGAGCCAGACCTGGGCTACAGTCCAGTCTCCACTTAGGGTGAGACATCTCCACTCTCTGTACCTTATCTTCTTAACCTGCTCAAAGGGTCTACAATTTCCATTTATCTCACATGGCTTTGGGGAAGATCAGAAGCAAAAGCACTGAAAAAAGAAGGGCACTTACCGATGCAGAGTTTACTCATTATCTGTTTCCTTATAATGACTAAAGTACTTCGGAATCTATGGAGTCAAGTTTTTTTAATATTTTATTTGTTTGTTTGTTTGTTTGTTTGTTTATTTTAGAGAGGGGAGGGGAGGGAGGAAGACAGGGAGAGAAACATCAATATGTGGTTGCCTCTTGCACACCCCTCACTGGGGGCCCGGCCCGCAACTAGGCCGTGACTGAAAATCGAACCAGCAACCCTTTGGTTCACAGGCCAGTGTTCAATCCACTGAGCCACACCAGCCAGAGCTCAATATGTTTTTTTTTAATGAGGGGAAAATTATCAAATGCACTACTACAAGACGTCACAAACACATGTAGAGACATAAGCAAAAAAACACTGCCATTCCAACAAAACTCAGAAGTGTCACAAAAATGTTAAATAACTATTTCAGCCTAATCCTGGTATACCTAAATTTAACATGCCTGATAATGAAATCCATATTTATAAAAAATATAAATTAGGAGGTGAGATTTTTGGTCAACACAAGTCTTTCTCAGTTAAGATTTCTTTCATCAGCAAGGTCTTTAACATACCTAGGGTGCATATTTTTCTGGAGGCGGGGGGTGAGGTGATGGTGGTTACAGATGAACAATTTAAAAAGTTGAGTATCAGGGACAGCTCTACTGATGTCAATATAACTCACTCATCCCCCACAGACAACACTCTAGATTCTCTAGTCAAGGCACTCCTTAACTTTCGTCTTCTCTTTACTGCCACTCCTACAAGCAGATAAAGCTGCAATAACTAGACTGTGGCGTTGTGTTTGTGTGCTACATAAAAAGAAGATGTGCACGTATTAAAACCTATGAGGCATCATTGTAAGGCCTTATTTGGGGAAACAACAATTTAGAACAGTGGTTCTCAAATGAGGAGATTTTGCACCCCTTCCCCCAAGGGACATTTGATAATGCCAGGATAGTTTTGGTTGTCACAACTATAGGGCAGGGGTGGAGGAAGGTGTTGCTCATAGTATCTAGCAGGTAAAGGCCAAGGATGCTACTAAACATCCTACAGAGCACAGGACAGCCTCCCACCGCCAAAAAAAAATTATCTGACTCCAAATGTTAATAATGCTGAGGCTGAGAAATCTTAATTCAGGGGAATGTCCAAAAGTGTATGGTACTCTAGAATGGGACCTCTTTTAACTTTCCTATTTATTAAACTGTCAAATTATGAGTGTTTCATTTCTAGATCTGGAATATTGTCTTCATGTTCTCTTACACAGTATGTGTAATGCAATTGATATCACTTCTTTCTAGGCCATATTTGGTACATTCCATGAGATAAATGGTCACAAGTGTTATCCTGGGCTTGACTCTCGAGTTCTGCCACAATTAATCAATATTGTCTCTGGTCAACCAGATGATTTCATCTTAGTGAGAAGCAGCCCAGCACAAGATAAAACTCGTAACAAAAGCTACCCACGGTTTTGGGGAGGAAGTTCCTTTGAAGGCCAACAGAAGCTGTTCAGGAGTCCCATCTTAGTAGCACTCCCTTGGTTGTGCTTATAGGCATTCTAATCACTGCTGTACTTCATTCTAACTAAGTGAGCTGGGCTGCCAAAAAACCCTGGAGTAATGTCGCCAGCACATCAGTGAGTCTGACGTGAACTCATTGTTAAAGAGGGAGCATAGTCTCGAGAAGCACTGCTGAAAAGCAGGTTCAGAGAATGGAGATGATAAATCAAGAACCCATCCTTGCTGCTCAGTCATAAACACACATCTGTCTCTCCTGCAGATACAACTAGAGAGAACATTTCAAACATCTTAGAGGTAAGAAACTTAAAAAAAAAAAAAAAATTAGAAAGATCTATAATACAGATGTTCAAAGGCTTTGTCACAAAAAACTTTTTGAACCAAAAACTGATAACCCTTCTGTCTACCTTTTCTAACCTCTTCAAACTTCACCAAGGGCAAAACAGTCAGGAGGGGTTATCTGAGCCAACTCCCTCATTTTAGAGATGGAAAATCTGTGTAAAACTCAGAAATCAGAGACTTGCTAATGTCAGAGCTAAATCCCAGGCCTCTAGAATCCTAGCTGGGTCCTCCTCATCACATGACCTCTGCTAAGAACTGGCTCAGATCTCTCTGGATACAAATTTCTGATAGAGCTGGAAATAATCATAAAGCTGCCTCTCAGTGCTCTTACTAGGGTCAATGATCTCAATTTCTTTCTTAAATTTTTTTTTGTCATTCTCACCAAAGGACAATTTTTCATTGCTATTAGAGAGAGAGGAAGGGAGAGAAATACCACACACGCATGGATCGGAGATCAAACCCACAACTTAGGTATGTGCCCTGACTGGGAATCAAACCCACAACCTTTCAGTTATAGGAAGACACTTCAACCAACAGAGCCACACCATCCAAGGCAATGATCTCAATTTCTTCTACACTTTTTTTTGGAAGGGTAAACACATGTTGTACTATATCTGTTGACGTACCACAGCTCCTCTCCCAATTTTCTCTTTTCTTTTCAGAAGAGATTTAAAACTTAAAGAAAAAACAAAGGGTAACAATCAAAACTAGGCACAGTGCTTTACAAAGATCTCAACAGAGCACAACTGAAGAAAGACTGCTTGGCCCTTACAGGTCATATCTATCCTCTTAACTATAAAACAAATAAAAGGTGTTTTGTTTTTTTTAATATAAGTTGGGAATAACGGCAGGTATTATACACATTTTAAGTTCTCTCAATAGAGATAAGTATATAAGACTTTTTTCATTTACTGGAACTTCTTCCTAGGCATTTTCATCTTATCTCATTTAGTGTGTGTTACAGATGAGGAAACGGAGGTTTAAAGGGGTTGTTAAGTAACTGGTCCCAGGACACACAGCTAATAAGTGATCAAGTTCAGCTTGGACTCAGGCCTGTCTGAATCCTGAATCTCCACCATTTTGCTATACCTCCTCTCATGACTCTGCCTGCCATCTACAGCAAATCTCCGTGAAAACCCACTTATCAGACAATTACTGCACCTAAGAGTTAAAAAGAAGTCTCAAGAACACCCTGTTTCAGGGCCCTGATGCCTGGCAGGTGAGCAACCTTCCCAAGTCACAGACCGAGAGACTAGGTGCAGGTGCCCCGCCTCCCAGTAATAGCTCCTGCCCACCAGCCTACCCAGGCAGAACAGGAGACAAGCATGTGAGGGGCACAGAAATCCATCCTTTATCTACATTAAGAGTAAAGCAGCATTTACTGTGATACACACATCTGAGAACTACAAGCAGAAGAACAAGGTATCAATACTGCTACTTGGGAATTCTGCTCATAGTCAATAAACAGTATTTCTAACATGAATGGGAAAGCTGTAAATGATGTTCTAGTGAAAAAATCCATATCTAGTCTACATAAAATCTACACAGTGCAAAAATTCAACCCATCACTATACCTAAATAATAAATCAGTGACGTTTGGATTCATATGGTTTTTATCTCTATTAGGTACTTATGGTCTTGATTTTGTTGTATCTAAGCATCATTTTTACTTGTCGCTAGTTACCTGGTGGTCTAGTTGATTCAGCACTTTCACCTGTTGTACCCAAGTATGATTTTACACTCTCCAATAAAGTTCTTGTGAAACTCTTTTTGACATTTTATTGAGATTATTGTAAGCTTTAGACTGGCCTGTCAATAATAAGCTGTTCTGCATACACATTGAACATCCTATAAAAATAATTTATCAGGGGTTGAAGCTGTCAATGGGAAAGCAGCAGAGAAGTCATGTTAGGAAACTTACTGATTAGACCTTAAAATAGTTATGTACTTAAAATATAAAAGAACGTATTTCTAGTTGTGTTTTGTTTTTACAGGCTAAACTGAAAAACCAGATATCTCATCAGTCAGACGCCATAAAGCGTCAAATAAAATTTTTAGAAATTCGCAGCTGCATATAACTATAAGTTAGTCCTGAGATACTCTAGGTTAATTGTGAGACAAACTGAAAGTTGTTGAAAACTTCCAAATTCTATTTTCTCCAAACTCACTTGACCAAACCATCCCTATCATCAAGCATCTCAAAAAGCATTTAGTTGGGCTTATCTATAATGTAATCTTTTAATTGCTGCAAATCAGGAGGTATAAACAACTTTTCTAATACAAATCATCCAATAACACCCGGTGAAGCCTTGGGAATGGGAAGAGATATGAAAGACAGGTACCTCGTAGTGTGAGAGAAAATCTAGCAATTCTGATTGAGATGGGATGTACAGAAGTGGTTTCATCACCCGGCGGACAAACTTCTCAATGTAAACAGCACTCATGGGGCCTTTGTATTCGATTGGTCCAAAACTAGTACCAAAAAAATAAAAAATAAAAATAATACACCATGCATTAAACCTGTAATGTACAACTGAAATCACCAACAACACAAAATGAAAACGTCCTGCTGCAGGATCCTGACTGGTTCCTAAGGTAAGCGGTATTCTTTGTCTCAGGAGGTGACTGCAGCGCCCATTAAGAAGCATTTATGTGAAGAGAGGTACAAGCAGCCATGACAAGCAATCTCTGAAAAATGAATTAATTCCCACATTTCCTTAAGAAACAAAACAGAAAGGCAACCTTGGAAACTGACCAAGTGGTAGAGGACTCCAGGATCTGAACCACACAACTCAATGCAGAGGGGAAGACCTTCCTGAGCAGTTGGCCCTTGGCCTACTAAAAAGTAGTTATTAAACTTCCCCATAGGCACTTACACAAAGGATCACTAAATGAACCTTAAACCTATTTAAAGCTTTATTGCAACAACAAAAAATTATGTGAAGATACAAGTCAGGGAGGTGTATAAATGATCTTCCTTATTTTCCACTCCGATTGTCCTGGGGGATGCACAGGAATTTAATTTAGTATTGCTAACCAATACCAGTAACATTCAGTTATCCCCCTAATAAGCTAGTCAAAATCCTCGCATGGCTTTCTTCGATCTTGTACAATACCAACAGACATTGCTCGAGTATAATTGAATAGTATGTATGCAAAAGGGGTAGGGAATACGGTAAAATTCAGCAACTCCATAACCATTCTTCTCTCTAAACAGAAATTGACATTAAGCTTACTGTTAATAGCAAGAACAGACAGAGCACAGTAAAGAATTATATGAATGCTATGGTCATAATACTATAATATATGGTTACAGAAATTAACACACATGTATTATGATAAAACAAACAATTCTTCAGTGTGCATGGCAGAATATGATGCAAAGGAATATTAGCATGAAAAAATAAAAGTAGCATTCTACATGCACAACTGGAAGACAGAATTAACAATTCTATAATTCAAGACTTACTACAACAAATTTGTTAACTAATTTTAACAATTAGTTTAAAAATCAGCA
>VMDR010031293.1:0-12092 GCA_007922815.1 Macrotus californicus | reverse complement strand
CAAGCAAGGGATTAAAGATTTAGTAGGCTGTTTCCAGGGAAAAAAAGCGTTGATGTTTTACAGTGGTATCACCAAAAATGTTCAGTGGATTAAGGGTAAAATGGTTTTCTTTATGTGCCAACAACTGGCCCCTCACGCAGAAAGAAGGTGTTTAACATGGAAGATAATGGATGATGGATAATGGATGTTTAACATGGATGAAACTTGTACTTGGTATTGGAAAAATACATATCTACTTTCAAATACATGTGATGTTAATGTTTGCATTTTACTGTTTTTCCCCCTCTAAAAATAATGGTAACTGGTACAGTGATCAATGGCAGAGAAAATTAGCCCCAACAAGTGTTATAATTCAGCCACTTTAATTTTCAACACTTTATCAGCATATATATTTCCGTCTTAAAAATTACTCTGCTAACAGATTGCCTTTTAAAATTACTAGCAGATTACAGCTCTTATTTTTTAAAGAAAATACTTTTGTTCTACCTCAAGCCCTAATAACTCAAAAATACTATTGTGACAATATTTTGGTTTTGTCTGCAATATGGTTAAACTGTGAAAATGATGTCTAAAGTTCCTGACATGGAGCAGGTATCGGTTCTTGTGGTTATAACCGATGGGTAGGCTTTCTTTCTCTGAAAATGCCTTGTTCCTCTATCTCTGCTTCACACAAACCTCTCCTTTCTCCTAGTTTTATGTTGTTGTTTTTTTTTACTTTTTCCCAGCATTTTATCATGCTCTGAAGCTGTAGTCTCAAAGCCTCTCATATATTGTTGATTTCTCATTTTCTCCTCCTCTTAAAATGTAGTTGGAGATCCTGATGATTCTGCCCAGCGTGTCTCTGAGGCTGCGTCAATTTTACTACCTTGTCTAGATCAGTCAATCTCAAATGCATGTGATATACCAGCTCCTTCCGCAGGAAAAAATAAAGTTAATCTTGGAATCTTAAGTAGTACTGACTGCTGACTGAGAAATGTGTACTGCCTAAGAAATACTGACTCAAGAAGCCTAAGTTCAACCTTGTGCAAATCTCTCCATTGCGTACTGTCTTCACAAAAGAGAAGATGTGCCTGTCTCACTGACCAAATAGATTCTTATCTTTCTAATAAGGACACAGAATTAAAGCATTTGTGTAGAACATGTGGGTCTTGAGAATACATCCCTGGAGTCCAGTTTGAGAAAATAGTTCTAGATCACTGCTGTGGCACCTAATTGATCTTTCTCCAAGAACCAGGGTCGTTTTATCTGCTCAGGACATACCATGTCAGCCTCTTGCTCAGAGCATTTGGCGATTTCTTATTGCTCCAGAGGAGTCACAGGCCCCTTGGTGTGGTAGTTGAGGTCCGTTACGACTGGACCCAGGATTCTGGTGCTCTGCCCATGCGTCAGCCGTGCTCAACCCGCCTCGTTTCTAATCACGCTCGGTCCTTTTCTTCTTCCTCAACTCCCCACCCTTCACTTAGCGTCTGCTTCCTCTGTCTCTGTTTATGACACAGCTACTCATATGTTTCAGTGTCCAGCTCCAATGGAGTTTCCTTCATAAAATAGTTTTCTTTTATTACTGGGCTGGGGTGAGAGCTGGGCATTAAATGTTTTAGAAGTCGCCTAGGAGAGTCTGACGTGGAGCTACAATTGAAAACCAATTCCCCAGTTCCGGGAGCTTCCAAAGGGTGATCCCCAGACCAGCAGCACCAGCAGCACCAGCAAACTTGTAAAAAATCTCGTGGAGGGCGCTGCAGGCTGTGCCGTAAACAAGGCCGTGAACTACACGGTTGTCAGGTCATTCCTGCAGGCTTTCATCTTACTTTCTTTATGGCTGTTACCGAGTTCAGTGTTGTTCCCCAGGGTACTTTATGTGTACAGATCTCTCATCTTCTTTAATCTTCTTTGTGATATGTTTATATATATATTAAATTTTTCACTTACAGTTCACATTCAGCATCACTTTGTATTAGTTCCAGGTGTACAGCATAGCGGTTAGACAATCATGTGCTTTGCAGAGTGGTCCCCCTGATTTTCCAGTATCCACCTGGCACCACAGATAGTTATTGCAATATTATCGACTGGATATCCTATGTTGTACTTTACATCCGCATCTGTTTTCTAACAGCTTCTCAATCCCTCCACCGTCCTTACCCCGTCCCCCATCCCGCCTCCCCACCGGCAACCATCAGTCTGTTCTCTGTATCTATGAATCTGTTTCTCTTTGGTCCTTCACTTATATTTTTCTTTAGATTCCACAGATGAGTGACATTTATTCTTTGATAACCTCTTTCAGATGAGGGATATGCTTATCTTGGTGTTTCCGTTGTGTTTATCAAAGTACTTTGCATAAGAAGCTCTCCATAAACTTTTAATTGCATTGGATCATTTAGGTATAACTAGAAAAGGAAGGGACTGTGTAATAGCATTCACATCTCACCCATGTGGACTTTTTTCTTAAAAAAATGCAAATATAATGTATATTTGTATATAACATACGTGACAAGATGTTTAAGATATTAAGAAAAACAGCATGTGCATGAATTATATTCTAGCTGCTAAGAAAACATTTTAATGTATCTTTCCTGGAAAAAGTGGTTTTGAAAGTACCAACTCCTCAGTACAGATTACACGCCCTTGTCAGCAATTACCTGCTGTACATCCGCTTGTTGCATATTAGGTTTTCTTTGCCCAGGAAGATACTGATCTTCCTCTTTACTTCCAATAATGACTTCTCTTCCTGTCATTTCTTGCATAAGGGTGTAAATTTGTCCCTTAATTTTTCCTTTTCTTTATAACCACCAACACTCCAACATTGCTCTTTGGCAGTCTGTTCTCGGTTTCCAGAGCCAGAGGCCAATGCTGACCATTTCTTTAAAGCCCCTTACTGCCCCTGTTTAAAAAATAGCCCAGAGGTGTTGCTAGTTCCTCATAGTCCTACAGCCTTTTTAACAGTATCACTGCAAACCATTTCATTCTGGATGTTAATTTGTTTATTTATTAATTAAACCTCAGAAAAGGCTTTTATTTCCTTAGCCTTACAACAAGCAAACATAAATAAGTAAATAAACTATTATTGTATTAGTAAACATTATCCAGACAACAGATTTCAGAAATCAAACTCAAACTGGTATAAACAAAATACTGTGTTGGCTTATATAACAGGTATATCCAGGGAAGAGGCTGCTTCAGGCACAGCTGGATCCAGGAGTATGAGTCTTTAAGAAACCTGCTCTCTTTCTGCCTCTTGGTACTCCTTTGCTCTCTGTGGGCTTCATTTTCAGGCAGGGTTGTTTCACATTTGGGTAATGGTGGTCACTAAAGATCAGTGTTACATTCAAAGAAGAGAAGGTGGCCCTTGTGCTCCCCACTTCTCCCACTGAGAGCTCCAGCATAGTCCTGAGGAGTCACTCATTAGCCAGACCCAAGTCACGTGCCCGTTGTTGGTGAGTTCAACACCACAGAAGACCAGTGGACTGTCACAAAAAGTGCAGAGTAAGGAGACTGGGCAAGTATAAACATTGGATTCCACTGCAGTTATAGAGATTTTTCCAGAACAGCATAATAATAGGTGGGAATAGTTTGCTACTTAAAGGAAAAAATAATGATAGCCACAGCACCTGCTAACTTTTAAGAACATGTTCATAAGAGCCACTAATACTAGGTGAGTTCCGTGGATTAATTAGACCGTAAGTTCCACATTATAATTTCCACTGTAAGGGAAACATACAAGCTTACCTGGGTAATAAGTGGTGGGAGCTGGATTTAAATCAAAGACTTTTTTTTCCTTTTTAAAATTGACACTAGGCCATCTCAGTGTGTGGAGTGAACATGATACACTAAAAAGATTCTGTGTCACTGATTCATGAGGCATCAGATATTGTCAAGTGCCCCCAGCTGCTCCGACCTGTGCCATCTCTGAGTCATTCACTCGGCGTTCATGACATTTTGATTCTTAAGAGAAAGGGAAAGGCAGCAAATAAACAAGTAAATAAGTATTGTAGATTGTGAAAGTACAGTGAAGAAAATCTAAAGCAAGGCGTTATCCTAGGAGGTTGGTCATTTAGAGTGGGTGGTCAGGGATGACAAATATTAAGTGGTATTTGAATGGAAACCTTCATCACAAGACAGCCTTGCCAGTCGGGGGGAAGATCTTACCTAAAGCAGTGAGTAGATGCACACAAACCTTGGAAATAAGCTTACCCTGTTTGAGGAAGACACAGAAGGCCAGGGGAACTCCAGCACATTGGGACGGGTGACACATGCTGAGCGGTATGTAGGGCTGTGAGCCACTGGAGGGGTCAGCTTTTATTCCAAGTGCAACGTAGAAGCCACCGGAACACTTTCACTTAACTACCTTCTATTGCAAATACGAGGGTAATATTCCAAATGGTACAAGTTCTTACAAGGCAGTAATGCAGCGGGCAGAGGCCAGCTGGCTGGTCTGACCATTCCTCCTCAGTCTCTGTGGGAACCCACACCAGGCAGTGCACCTGGGGCGTCCTTGCTGCCTGCGTCAGAGCCCTGACACCAGTGGCCTGAAGACGGCCTGCTTTGGCCGTTACCCTCAACGGACCATGTTAAGCCAGCAGAAATGTTTGACAGCTATGTCTAAATATACCCTCCTGTGCCAAGTCAGTTCTTGATTGATTTCTCTCTGATTGTTGAGAAATAATAGCATGTAAAGGGTTTAACTCAGAAATTCTAACCAAGAAAGTCAGGATAAGGCATTTTAATTCCCTGCTTTCACCATCCTCAAATTATTTTATTCTCTTTTTCTGACCTTAGGTTTTCCTCTTTATTCGTTCCCTCTGGACATAAGCCATCATCCCCATTAGCTTCAGTTTTTTCCTGCCCTACATAAATGTGCTTTATCATTACCCAACCTTTCATTTTAATGTGTCCTGGATATTGGCCAAAAGTGCCACTGCATGGTGATCAGTGAGATAAAATGTAATGCAGACATGACCGTGATTCCTTGTATTAAAGTACTCCTTTCAATTTGAAAGTTCTAGATCATTCTTTAAATATTATTTTTATTATAAACCCAACAGTAAAATAAAGCAGGAAAATCAAAAGGAAGCAAGTTGTATATTAGTTACTGAGGTCATTTATTATTTTTGTGAAGTGGCCTTCAGACTGAAGCTTTTTGGGGCTTATGATTTGGGGTATCTAAATGGAAATTCAACATCTTTACAGAAGGAAGACAAGCAAATCATTCAAAGCATGCATTCTCTTATGATAAGCTTTTGTGGATATGGAATGGCGCATTTTTCTTTAGAAGAAAGTTTTTAAGGAGCCAAAATACATTTTGTGTAACAAATAGATAGACGATAGATATTTTATTTGTATTCACAAGAAATGCTATGTGAATGCCCATCACAGAACCAGATATTGTGAACAGTTTTCTTCAACTGAAAAATGTCTGGTCAGAAGTTCTGGCTATTCCCGTGATCGCACTTCTATGAAATGTATCATTTCTGTCCACGCTGAGGGGGAAGAAATTGTCACTGAATGTGCTCTGGGCATGAGGTAGACACAAAGAACAGCACAGGTTTGCTGCCGATTCATGTCTCAGTACAGCTATGACAAAGTGTGAGCGAATAACCAACAGTGGGACTGCAGCCCTCACGCCGCATCTCCAGGCCTAGGCATGCGGCTCCATCCCCATGTCTTCCCTCGCTCAGAGCCTTCAATTCACAAACACTCTCTTTCCTTGTTTGGACAGCAGCGCGTCCCAGCTTGAAGTGGAACGCAGTGGTCATTCTGTGGATGAGGAGCTGTGGAAGCTACCTTAAATCAGCTGGGGTATGGCCTTTATAAAACCTGGGACAGAAAATAAGAGGCCACTAATTGGAATATAAATAATTCCTTTATCCTTCAGTTGTTTTTTTTTTCCTTAATAAAGCTGTGGCTTTAGAGTTATTAAATGTTGGGATTTCTTCTTAAATTAACTGGAAATATTCCAGATGCATATTCATCTCCTCTATTGCAGTTTTATATTTGTTTTCCAGTTTGTGTTTCAGGCAAATCCCGTTTTTTTACACCTTAAGATGCATCCATGTTTCTGTTATTCTAAGACAAATTGCAAACTAAATGTGGACATTCAATTTCTTTCTGTTTTCAGATTAGGAACACAGAGTTTTTAGAGTTGTAAATTTTGTTTTATATGAGAAGTGGTTCTTCAATACCAGGAGAAAATAACCAAGTTTACAAAGAATTTGAATTCATTTACATTGCATGAATGTTTTCTACACTTCTTTCCTGTGTGTGATATATATAAAGGCTCTAATATTTATAAAATATAAGTTATACTTAAGTGCTAAATTCTCACACAAAGTAATAGTCAAGGAAAAATTTATTGAACCAATCCTGTGTACCCACCAAGTACCAGGGACAGCGCTCCACACTGGGGGCATCATAGAATGCAAGATTGCTGCCTTCCAAGAACATTTTGCCTATGAGTTATGCTAAACATTAAATAAACAAAAATGTTACTAATAATTTGTAGCAGTATGTGGAAAAACAATGTAGGGAAAGTGTAAGGTGCTATGCATGTGCCTAAGAAGGGAATCAGCCTTAACTGGGGACAGGGTGGGGAGGTGGTTGAAGGTCTCAGGAGCGAATTATTTGAGGAAGTGTGACCCTTATGCAGAGATCTGAAAGAGGTGTTGAGGTTACAGTGTTGAGGGGAGAGGGCATGGGAGAAGGGTGCGGGACAGGGGGCGTTTTCTGTGCGAAAATCACACAGGTGTCGGAGAAATGATAAAAGTGACATAAAGGCTGGCATCGAAGAGCAAGAGGGCCCTGAAACAGGTGAGCGAACACAATCGATGTGCCCACCGGTGCCCCCTTACAATCAGCTCTTCTTCACCTTCCTTGAACCCCGCTGTCGCCAGGGCATGCTGCAGCTTCATTTCCATTTGAAGAGAGGGTTTGATTATTTAAGACCCATCTCCAATTTGTCTTTCTGCAAGAAGCCTTCAGTTGTTACAGCGGCAGCTGGAATTAATCACTTTCTTTAAAGCTTAACAACCTCTTATTTTTTCATTTGTTTTACTTTGACTTGGGAGTTATTTGTCTGCCTTGCTCAGTACATTGGAGGGCAACCAGGTCCTAGTTGCCACTGTGCTTGGTACGTAATAAGAACCATAAAAGCAGTTGGATTGAATTGGAAATCAGATTAATTGCAGTGTGGCAGCCTTCCTTTCTTGTGCCGTTATCATTTTACTGAATTTATTCTAGTATACAGTCTTTTATGCCTAGAACATTCTAGGCCGTTTGAAGGGCACAGATGCTGACTCTGTTGGAAACCTCTCTCAAGAAAATTCATCAACGTAGCCAAGGCTCATAAATTTCACATGAGACAAGAGCAGATAAACTGAGATTATAGTGACAGTCTTGAGAGCAACATATCTTTTCTTTATTTGAAAAATACTATGTTTCTAGTGAATGTCGCCACCATTGCTTTCTGAGAATATCGTATAGCAGCATCTACATTTATGCATGTAATTTTATTTAATTTGTCTGTACTTATTCTTATCTGCATTTAGACTAATTAATTTGCTAGTTGTACTTAAGTCTAATATTTATTTTACTCTTACATGAAAGGAATGTTTAATACAATCTTTAGATAAGAATAGCGAGTAAGATTTCAGTTACTTAACTGTGTTTTTACATTTTGGGATAAGTCTTTTCTTGTGATAATATTCATCAAGGATGAATAGATATCCTGGCTTATAAGCAGAAGCAGGTAAAATCATCTTTAAAACGAATCCTTCGAATTACCTCTAAGCTAAGAAAGCCTATTGTTCTCACTAAAGCAAAGGGAAGCACAGAGTGCTTTGTGCTCAGAATTTCCTTTGGGATAAATGAGGGCTGGAGGTGTTAAGGATCAAATAGGCCTAACTTGAAGATTCAGTTAAGGAAATATACTCTGTGAGGAAAAATTGTCAGTGCTTCTGGAAGCAAGATTGATTTTTATTTTGAACTCTGCTGACGTTTTCAGTCCATGACAAGGACAATCAGCCTTTCAAAAACTATATTCAAGGCCTCCTAAGTCAAGTTGTTTGAGGGAATTTTTTTTCTATTGCTTTTGTTCGGTTCCTTTTGCTCACATTTCAGACTTCCTGTGTTTGGTGGATGTACTGCGGAAGGTGAAGGATTGACCATAAGTTATCCTCTCAAAGCTTTGCTTCTGCACAAATGAGGAAATTAGCTCAGGCCCAGAGCTTTTGATTCAAAAAACATAATTGTAATGTAGAAGAAATTAATACGGACTTACTAAAAATCATGATTTGTGTGAAGAATTGAGCATTATGTTCCTAAAATTAGCATGGACCACATAACTTCAGTGCAAGGCAAAGTTCTACTCAAGTTTGTGAGATTTTGACTGTCATTCAGGAAGAAAATAAAGCACATCTTTGCTTGGCTTTTGGTCATTTCAGCCAGAAGAACTCTAATTTCAGTTGCTTTGGCTAATTCCTACCCATCTTTCCTGGCATACCTCAGAAGCCACCCCCCGAGGTCTTCCCACCTTCCCTGAATTCATCTTTTTCTTTATGTTCCCTTCAATGCCTGCGTTACAGCTTTTATCACATCACGTCTTACATTCTTTTTATGTGTATCTGTTTTTCCTTTTCACCTTTTTCTGATAGGGTATGTACTAATTGATGATTAATGAATGTTTATATGTATATAAAGGCCCAAAAGTTTGGGCAGTTGAACCAGAATGTAAATGGTGGTGGGTTCCTGAGTGACATGATGACTTCAGCAGAACACCATTCAGGCAGTGAACAGGTTATTTTGAAACACTACTAAACACCATGGCAAAGGTAAGAAGATGGGTGCCCAGGGTGTGTAGAAAAGGAGACTTAGGAAAGACCCAGGAGTTCAGCACGGGGCAATGCTGACAGATGACCGTGAGTGGGCCAAGTGAAGGAGCAGAGAGAGGCCCTTTCAGGGGAAGGGAACAGTATGAGCAAAGTCATTGCAGAACCATGATGGGTGAGGAGGGACAAACAGGAAGCAGGAGGGATGGGCAGGAGCAGGCCACAGGGGACCTCAGACACCAGTTGAGGAATTTAGGCTTACACCTGTAAGTGAGATGATTCACTTGTGAGTTTTAAGTGGTGCAGAGGGAAGGCTCATGCATTTTAAACCAAGCATCCTGGTGGTACCACTGAGGAAAAATTAGAGGTGAGAACAAGACTAGAGTCAGAGATTAGTTAGGAAGCTATTGAAGCAAATGGAAATGGAGAGGAAGGTATAGATTTCAGAAATATTTGGGAGGCAGGAAAAAAAATCTTGATTGAATACATTGTGTGTTGTAAAGGAGACAGACACGTTGGATTGTGCGCCTGTATCGTTATCTGATACAGTGACAAAACCAGAGAAGTTCACTGGGGATTTGGAATTGGGAGTGTCAAGAGACTGAATTGAATTGGATTTGAGATATGGGATGGTATCCAAGAGGCTCTATCCAGTAGGCTGGAGTCACTAACACAGAGGTAATAGTTAAAATTGCAATAGTGCATGAGATTTCTGAGGTGATAGCACCTCACACACTCAGTGAATTGCACGTGGGAGCCAAGACTCACACTAGATATTTTCAGCTCCAAAGTGTACGCTTTTATTCTAATGCTCCATTGCTTCTCCCAACAAGTGAATGAGCTCAGTATTAATGTGTGTGGCTTGGGGAAATGATTTAATGAAGTTGTAGTCACTTACAACAAGAGTTAAATACAACACAAATATGTGACATCTTCAAAAAAATAGAGTCCAAACTTGGACTCCAGTCCCCGCTCTTCCACTGACTGTGGGATTGGAGTAAATTCTTACTATCTCTGAGCCTGATGTCCTTACTGAAATTGAAATTAGTGGTGCTTCATTGAAATTAGTGGTGCTTCTTAGGCTGCTATGAGTATTAGCTATGAGGGGGCTTGTACAGTCCTCAATATTTGCCTAATGTAAAGAGTAGCAAAAACTTTTTTCTGAAGGTGGGTTTCATGGGCTTCCTGCAAAGGAGCTTACTCAAAGAATAAAGTTAGTATGAAGGGCTTCTCCAAGGAGCTGGGTGTTGGGGCAGCTGACCTCACTGCCCAGTAGGGAAAACACAGAGGGCATTTGCATAGAACAACCATGCAAAATGGAGCTGGAAGAATCTCATTTGTGCATAGAGACACTCATGAGAATAACCCAGATAGTGTATTTGATTTCACACCAGAGAACTGTAAGAGGAGAGAAGCCATTGTGGAAAACTATCCAGAAGGAGATCAGCTGTGCTTCCAGTGCTGGATTTAGCCTAAGGACAGAAAATGTGGTTGGCCAGCTCTGCTATGACCAAGGCTCAGTGTGCTTCTCCAGTGGTAGTACCTCCAATGAGGGTGTGGGAAGCAGAAACTTCCAATGCCATGTGTAATTAAAATGGAAAGTTTTACATTCAGCTCTGCTCTGCTGAACTTGAGTGCTACCAGATGCTTTAGGCAATAAATAAATGCCATGAGAGTCATTTTTGTTATCCTGCAACCAAAAATAAGTTATTAGTGACATCACATTTCTCCATATTTGGTG
Organism: Macrotus californicus; assembly: GCA_007922815.1. Classification (NCBI taxonomy): domain Eukaryota; kingdom Metazoa; phylum Chordata; class Mammalia; order Chiroptera; family Phyllostomidae; genus Macrotus; species Macrotus californicus. The sequence goes on along the minus strand of VMDR010031293.1, from coordinate 1,538 downwards.
TCTTTACATATGCCTATACTTTGAACGAAACTGTATATACCAATATGTAAAGTTTTCAGCATGAGAAATGAGCCGGCTCCTTCCTTGGTGACTAATCTGGGTTGGGTTGGAGTGGTGGCATAGCCCACAGGGGAAAATGCACCTCTAGTCTTTCCGTGCTGGTTTTAACCACCCTCCTAGTAGACGAAGTTCAGTCTCACAAAGATGTTGATGGAAAGGAAGCAAAGATTTAAAAGCAATTTCTTAACAAAACTCCAGTGACATTGTATTGTCATCTATAAATTATGGGTAAATGTTATCAATCGTATTTTTCTAGTTAGTTATGTTAAACCACCAGCTTTTAAACTTCTGATTGACAATTAAAACTGTAGAGATGACAAGTTTTAAACAAAAATGAATGCTTGTGTTTGATTTCTATTTTTATACACTTTTGGTTTCTAGTAACCCTCAAATGTGATGTGTTGCGATGTGGCCCTGCTGTGCATGACTGATCTGCAGTCACTCAGCACAGGGCTTCCTGTGCTGGTCTGTGCCCTGTTCAGTAAGACCATTTGAATGCTTGTGTGTTGAGGCAATATACATTTTTATGAGATTTCTAAATTCCTGCTACAATTTTTTAAGTCTGTGAAACACATTTTGAGTGGCACTGAGCTAGAAGAATAGGCTGGAATTTAAAATAAATAGTTGCTGGTGAGAGATGTCGCCTTCATGTATGTGTGTCCATCCCTAAACAGAGGGGAAACTGTGAAGTGAGCTAAGAGCAGGTCCCAAAGGAAGCAGAACAAGCTTGTCTTGTGCCTGGGTGAAGAAATGTCATTGGAAACAACACAGGGAGCAGAGCTGCTCCGTAGCAGAAAAGCAGAGTTAGGAAGAAACAGCATTAGGAATTTCTGTTTTCCCACAAAGAAAGGCTACTGGAGTCAGGCTCTTCAGACACTTACCAGGGAAGGAAGGTGTTCTCACCTGAGGGGTGTTCGCGTTCCCTAGGGAATGAGCTTTGTCTCTTGCTCATTGCCGTGTTCCTAAAACAGGGAACAGCGCTTTGTGCTGCAATAGATGCTCAATCAATACTGGCCGAAGTCACTGAATGAAAAGCATTAAGAGCACATCCCTTTGTCAAGAAAGACATTGTGTAGGATTAGTAATTTTTATTATTCTCAACTGTTGTTGAATGCCACAAGGATTTCAGGAAGGTTAGATGGATTCACAGTAGTTTATTGACAATAAGAGCAAGGGAAAATTTCTTTTAAGTTTCACATGATTTATTCTTCATTTCCATCTATTTCAATGTGGGAGAATCCATTACCAAAAAAGGTGTAGAGCTCTCTCTCTCTTCCCTCCATCCCTCCTCTTCACCTCTCTTCCTCTCTGCCTCCTTCTAGCCCCTCACATCTGTCCCATCCCCACCCCTTTTCTTCCTTTATGTCCTTTGTTTCTCTCCTTGTTTCTCTTTCTTTCTTTCCCTTTCTCTCTCTCTCTCTCTTTCTTTTTCTTTCTTTTCTTTTCTTTCCTTTCTTTCTTTCTTTCTTTCTTTCTTC
>VMDR010031292.1:0-12094 GCA_007922815.1 Macrotus californicus | reverse complement strand
GGGGACAATCTATCCCAATCTACCCAGCTGTCGCTGCTATTTTTGGATACTTAACAAACCACTCCAAATGTAATGGTTTCAAAAAACATCATTTTGTTCATGGATCTGCAATTTTGAAAGGGCTGTACAAAAAGAAAGAGAGGAAGGAAGGAAGGAAGGAAGGAAGGAAGGAAGGAAGGAAGGAAGGAAGGAAGGAAGGAAATAGAATGAATGATAAAGCGAGAGAGGGGATGAATAGGTAGGTATAGATAGATAGATAAATAGATAAATAGATATAGAGATATAGACAGATATTTATGAAGTTACATGAGGGCAGAGTTTGTGTGAACTCTTAAAAGAAACAGCAGGGAATACTCCACCCCTGTGTGCTCCACAGGAAAGAGAATTCCTCTAGGAAACGGAGATTGTATCATGACCTCTGACATCCCTTCCAGCTCTCAGATTCTGTGACCCTCTCCAAGGAATAGACAAGGTGATGATTAACATTCCCTTTTTCCCAAGATGGGTGGTACATGCTTTCATCTTTCAATGTTTATGAATGCCTTTGAAAATGGAATGTGCCACATACATGCTAAGAGCTATTATTAACATGGTATCCAAACACCTCGCTCCACATGATAGTTAAGGAACAAAGCATTTGGGGTGTGAGCATCGAGAGAACTGATATGTGTGCACACATCCCAGGGAAGGAATGTTCCTTATTCTCACCCTGCCTTGGGAGAGGCAGAAGATTTCACAGTGGCCAGAGATGGAGCAGAATCAGGACCATGGAAGCCGAAATAGAGAATTGGATGACAAGGTTGGAGCACAATTAATTAACACAGTGCCCATGGATCTCCTGTTTGTAAGACATGAGCTGAGCACTATGGGAAATGTAAAAACAGTGGATTCAAGGCCCTGTGCTGCAGTAAAGGTGGCAAAGACATTGACCCTGTTTTTAAAGACATGTACCCTCAGAAGATAGACTTAAAAACTAGGCCCCACATGGAAATAACCCACCAAGAGCAAAAAGGGGAGACCCTACCTGTAGATAATCAGGGGTGGGTCACCTAAATCTTTTTCTGTGATTTCAGAGGCCATGGTTCTGAAACATGTTTTGATCATGAATGCTTTAAAAATCCAGTAAAAGTTATGAACGCTCTTCCCAGAAAAATCCATGTATAAATAAAATCTTGTATTAAGTGTCTAACAGAGTTCACAAATTTCCTAAAGCACTGTTCTGGGCCCTGTTCTGAAAGCTCCCTGGGCCATTTTCAGTAGCTCTTGTGTAGCTGTGACCTCTGATGTGTGAAATTAGCAAATATGAACAGATTCAAAGCAGACAGAGGGCCTTCTCCAACTCTGGATCCTGGGCATCTAGCCCAGTGTCCGGCACAGCATGGATCTAAAATAATGCTTGTTTAGTAAATAAACATGGAACTAAAGTATTTTAAAGAGCAATGGATCCTCCTTTAACTATACTCTAAAGATTTTTTTCATTTGTTTGTTTTTTGGTTGTTGTTTAATACTTCTCAGGTGTTTGATTATCATAGGCTAGAGAGCCAAGAACTCATGAATGAGTAACTGAATCACCCAGAATCATTTCAAGAACAAGGGAAGATCAAAACATTTACTGTCTCTTACCCATAACACAGGATGAAAACTTTGTCTTGAAGTACATTAAGAGACTGTGTGTAAATTGCAAAATCTACATCTAAAAGGGCAAAATTGAGGAGCTCTCCAGACATCTCAGAAGAAGAGCAAAGCAGCGCGTAACTCAAACCTTTGATCTATGAGCAGAACCATCTTTGGCTTCTTAAACTTCCTAATATTCCTCCATTGGGAAAGAAATGGGAGTCAGTCCCACTTTAACTCACCCTGGCTAGAAATGTCGCTGGGATAAACACCTCCACCCACACTGATAACCATTTGCTGGAAGAAATGGATCCTATCACTAAAGCAAGGTCCTCACTTATAAAAGTCAAGATGGCAGGAGAGAGGACAAAGGCTAGAAAGAGTGACAGAGGGTGAGGGGAAGAACAGAAGGGACAGAAGCTTGGGGCTTCCAGTTTCCTCTTTTTCTAAAGTAGTCATTTCCTTACAAGAGGTAAATAAAACAACACCATATGGTTATGACATGATGCAAATGAGGAGCCAGAGAGAAGAAACCTTAATAGCTAGTTAGAGCCAGAGACCCAGACAGAGCCCTGTGGTCACCATCTCTGGGCCCCGCCCCTTCCCAGGCCTTTGCATGTTGGTCCAGGGCTTTGTGCCTTGAGGGCTTCCAACTTCCGGCCACCTTGAGGGGCTTTCTGGTAGAGTGCCACAGAAGGTAAAATTAGAAACCAAGCTTCCTTTTTTTCCTTCTCACTCTGGTAGTCACTCATAATTCAGCATCAACTGAGAAATTCACCCTTCCAATTTTCAGTGACGAACACCAGAGTACACTAAGCTTCAGCGGCTGCTCCATTTGCCTCTACCTCCTTCTCCACCTGCACTGCCAAACAGAAGAACCAGGCCCCTTGTCCTTTGTTTCCTCTTCTTTCTACATGTGTGATCCTGGCAAATGGCTTAACTTCTTTGGCCTTCATCTATGAAATGAAAATATAAAGTCTGTCTACCTGCAGAGATGTCCACTGCAATAATGTGGGTGGTGTTTGGCAGCAAGCTGGGTGCCTACTTCTTAGTGACAATTTGTGTTCAAATCCCCATGAGCCCAGCTTCTCAGGATTATAACCCCAAATTCAGCCTCAACTATGATCTCCAAAGGCAAGGACCTGCTGTACTGGTCATCCACTATGGGAGCCTGTACCCCTGCAAGTGGCTAAAATCCTGCAGATATCAGGGAGAGGAATAAAAGATTCATTGATCCCCTCCTCTTCCCAAGGACTTCCTTAAGTCATTTATGTTTATCAGGAGGAGAAAATAAGGGCAGAATTTTTGTGTTGTTTTTTCCATAAAGGCCAAGGCTTGGTTCATCTGAATATAATTTGCATTGACTTTACATTTTTGGTTAAAGATTGTATTTATTTATTTTTAGAGAGAGGGGGAGGGAAGGAAAAAGAGAGGAAGAGAAATATCCATGTATGGTTGCCTCTTGCACACCCTCTACTGGGGGACTTGGCCCTCAACCCAAGCATGTGCCCTGACTGGGAATCAAACCAGTGACCCTTTTGTTCACAGACCAGCACTCAATCCACTAAGCCACACCAGCCAGGGCTACCATTCACTTTAAAGAGGTCATAATGTCGCAAGTTACCCTGAGATGAAGCCTAGTGAATCAAGCAACCTGCAATGTCTTCTCGAAGCCTGCCTCTGACAGGTGAGGTCTTCAGGAAGTCCTGGGCAGCTTTTCTCAAGGGAGACAACACATGGAGAGATGCTTCAAGGTGGTGTTTGGATGGACACTGTCCTTCTGTTGTAAAGATCGTCTCCTTTCCCCAAGATAAATGTAATCTTTCTGTTGTATTGTGTGACACTGAAGAAGTCATGTGACCTCTCTGAGTTATAGTTTCGTCCCATCTGCACACTGAGATTTTGAGGCCCACTGATTGCTCAGGCTCTAAGTCTCCTATTCTGTGGCTTTTCTTGGGGTCACAAAGCCACATGGTCTCTGCTGTGATTGAAGCCTTTGGAGTTATCCAGTGCCCAGGGTCCTCAAGGCTTTTCATGACCTGGCCTCCACCTCTTACCTCTCTAGCCTCCACCAATACAACCATCCTTCTCACCACAGTCAAAGATGCACCACTCTGAGACCCTTTGTCAACTTGAACATACCATTACTCTGTTCAGTCAGCTTCCCCCATGAAGAATCCCTCTTGCCATTGCATCTGTCTGCCTGGTGCAATCAAGTTCATAATTTAAAGCCCAACTTCCAAATTTTCCCCCAGAGAAACTTTCCCTGCTCCACTCATTCCAACCCCTGAGCTCCATGGCACTTTGTCCATACCACTAAGCAAGACCAAAAGGTTTCTGGCCATGCTCAAGGTAAGCCCTGAGATTTGCAGAACCATGGGCCAGCAACTCAGGTCTCCTAGCTTCCTGTCCTGCTCTCTTTCCACAGATGCCTCTGAAGAAAGAAGGAGCTCCTACCCTTTGTGACAGCATAGATGGAACTGGAGACCATTATGCTAAGTGAAATAAGCCAGGTGGTGAAAGACAAATACCATATGATCTCACCTATAAATGGAACCTAATCAACAAAACAAACAAGCAAGCAAAAATATAACCAGAGACATTGAAATTAAGAATAAACTGACAGTGACCAGAGTGGAGGTGGGAGGGGATAATAGGGGAAAATGGGAGAAGGGTTTTCAGGAACATCTATAAAGGACACATGGACAAAATCAAAGGGAGGTAGGATCAAGGGTGGGAAGAGGGGATGGCTGGGGTGGGGGAAGTGGTGCGGAGAAAATGGAGATAAGTGTACTTGAACAACAATTTTTAAAAAGTAAAAAAAAATAAATAAACACACACAATTATTCTAGAAACTGTAGGAAACTCTAATGAACATCCAAGACAGTTATTCCATGTTTAATAAGCTAATCTACCAGCCATTCTAATAAAATTGTAGAAATGCAATTGACTGGACCTTGTAACTCACTCATGGCTGGCTCTGTCTCCTTGGATAAGGCACAAAGAGCTGGGTGCAGGAGCTCTAATTCCATTAAGGATCTCTTTTATTTTATTGTATTTTTTAAAGACTTTATTTATTTATTTTTAGAGAGGGAAGGGAGGGAGAAAAAGGGGGAAACATCAATGTGTGGTTGCCTCTCCTGTACCCCCAACTGGGGACCTGAGCCACAACCCAGGCTAGTGCCCAAAATTGAGAATTATACTGGTGACCCTTTGATTTGCAGGCCAACACTCAATCCACTGAGCCACACTAGCCAGAGCCATTAAGGGTCTCTAACAGTGACAGATACCTCCAAAGCAGGCTTCTGTGTTCACAGAAATGACTGACCCAGTGATACCACTAGTCCCTGCAATATTTGGCTTTGATTCTGACAGTGACGAAACTTGCCAGATGAGGCCATTGGCTGCAGTAACAGATTGGGTTTCAGCAGCAAAGCTGTCCACAAATGAAGGATTCACATTATGTCAATGGAAGCAAATGAATTTCAGTTTTGTGGTGCCTTGAGTCCACAACCTCCAAAAGAAATTGCACCTCCCCCAATTAGAAAACATTCCTATGTGCAAAAACAGAAACACTTCAGGATGCATATGAGTCATAGGAAGAGTGATTTTGCTATTATGTCCAACTGACCACAAATTCTCACAAGGAATGAGATACCAAGGGGATCTTTAGGCACTGAGAAAGTGGAAGTAACATGGAATCTCTTCCTTAGAAATACAACATGGAGTCTTCTGCATAACATTGCATAACAACTGTCCTGGTAGATCTTCACAAAATCCACAAAAGTATGCAAGTAAGTAGCATAATTGTCCTCATTTCATGCATTAGAAAAATGAGGCTCAGAGATCTTGAATGAATCCCCCAAAGGAAAGATTCAGAACTAGAAAAGGTTCCCAGCCCAATGCTTTCTCCACCCCACTAAACAGCCCCTTTTCCAGGGGGTTTCACACACCTTCAAATAGAGAAAGAGACAATCAGAAACTGAGTTTCTATAAAAGGGAATGTAAAGTCCTACATTCCAAAGGAAATTGGTTATTTTTCAAAGTGATCAGGCAATAATAAATATTCATAGTTATCATTATTAATAACAAAACTGGAGTAGGTTTTCCTATCTATGCTTTTGGTCTTCACTGTCCATTGAATGTGTTTTACTAGGGAATAGAATATAATATATTTAAAAGTGCAATGGGATTTGACTTCAGACAGACTTGGGTTCAAATACCAGCTCTGCTATTTACCTGTTGTGTGACTGAGGGCAAGTGACTTAATCCCTTTGAATATGAACATACGTATCAATAAAGAAGGCAAGAATTCACGCAGGCTAAGGAAAGGAGTAAACAAAACAGCATATGCAAAATGCTTAACAGAGCGTGCCTGGCAGAGTAGGTGCTCAGAAAATGTCTGAATCTTAGAGAGACAAACTTCTAATAGTGTCTCATCTACTAACAATGAACACGTCACCCACGAGCTCTTTTAAAGAGAGGCTTTGTTCAACATGGCCCGACTAGGGCACTGTTCTTTGCTCAACATCTCACCCTTTGTGAAGCAGGTCCATGTTCACAGTTAGGGAATTAAATCATTCTCTTTAGGCTTCTGCCACTGGGCCAGGAACTAAGTCAGCCTTTTTATCTACTAGCAATAGATAAAGTACTCTTTTTCTTTATTCATGGAGCTAGGACTTCTTAGTTCAAACATTCAAAGCATCTGAAATAGACGGCAATACTGGGAAAGTGCAGGATGTCAGTGAAAATGTCTGGAGCACATGCCCACTCCACCCATATTTCAGCTTTGCCAACAACACTACAAGTGGGTTCTGGAAAGATAAGTCTCCATTTTACGTGTTAGGAAACTGAGCCTCAGAGTTACCCAAGGTCACATAGCTCCTATAGTAACTGAGCCCGAGTTCCATCTGTAATGTTTTTCCCTTTCCTTTAGGACCAGGGCTCACTACCATATGCCTCCTAAGTCACCATGTCACCATCATGTCAACATCCAACAAAAAGTACCTGAGAATGAGCAGGGATGGCCCAGAGTGACACACTCATCAGTGACACATAACCAGAGGGATTCTGCCACAGGCCTTTGTGCCTTCTGACTCTTCACTTGTGAAATGGGACGGCTCCTTCCCTGGTTTAGATTTAAGTCAGTATCAAGTTACCAAGTAGCCTGATTCATTTCAGAATGTGACATGTGTAGTATGTTTCCCAGAAAGTCATCTGGAAGGGCAGTCTTTCTTTAAGTTTACTTTTTATTATTTTACTGAGAAAATCTTTCCACCTTCACCAGCTATTTATGGAGTGAACATTAGGTGCCAGGCCCTCTGCTTGGTTCTGAGGAGAGAGAAATCAACCAGACAGACTCCATTCCTACCCTCGGGGAGCTGTCAGCCTACTGGGAAAGAACGGACATAACCACTAACTTATGAGAATTACGATATAATTAAAATTCTGATGACTGCTGCATATGAGAAGTCTAGAATGCACTGAGAGGATTGTCAGGGGATATACCCTGGCCTAGGGGTCAAGGAGGGCTTCCCTTAAAAAGTGATGTTTAAGGGGAAAGCGGAAGAATGAGTACAAGTTGGCCAATCAAATGGGAGACAATGATACTCCAGGCGAAGGAAACTGCACTTGCAAATTCATGGGAACCTGACTTAGTTGAGGAACTGAAAGAAGACCAAGCTGGTTAAAGCACAGAGACCCAAGTGAAAGGAAGGTATATGTGAACTGGGCCAGTGGGAGAAGAGCATTGATTTCAAAGTATTAACTGGTGATGACTTTGGTCATTTTAGCCCAATGCTCAAGCCAGTTATTGGAGCTAATATTTACAGAAATTAGACCAAAACAAATGATGAGTTCAGTTGATTAACTTTTCCTTCTTCTTCTCTTCCTCTTCCACCTTCCTTTTCTTCTTGATTATCATCTCACTTTCTACATATGGTAGAAGAAGTAGAGGCAAAATGTTCCTAAGAAACTCTAGGCATTCAAAAGATAAAAGCTTTCAATTACAAGATGAGTATGTTCTGGGGATCTAATGTAACGTGTGTTGACTGTAGGTAACAATGCTGCATTGTACACTTAAAAGTTGCTAAGAGAGTAGAGCTTCAAAGTTCTCATCACAAAAAACAAAACAAAACAAACAAAAAAAAGTGAGGTAATGGAGGTGTTTACTAATCTAACTGTACTGTGGTACTCACTTCATAACACCATATATGAGATCTATACAGAAAAAAGTCCAGCGATTGTTAATATAGTGAGAACGGTTTGTGCAACACCCATGTAACCTGGCAGCCAAGGAGAGTGGACTGGAATGTACACACTTGAACAGTGATGACTTCACCATACTAGTCAGTGGGGAGCAGTAGATGCCGTTGAGTGAGCATGTGTACAGTGTGGCTGTCATATTCTAAATGACTGAGTGAGTAGATCAACAAATCTGCATCAAATTTTACATTAAGCTTGGACATTACTCTGCAGAAACTATTTGATGAATTAGAAGGTTTTTGGGGACAATCCAATGAGCGCAGGGCAAATGACAATGTGGCACAAACACTTCAAAGACGGTCGAGAATCTGTTGAAAGTGATCCACATTTTAGAAGGTCAGCAACAAGCAGAACACCTGAGAATGTTGAACCTGTACTGGCTGCAATCAACAGAGATTGGTGATGGACAGTGTGAGAACCAGAAGGTGATCTGGGGAATCCAAAAACTACTGTGTCCAAGATTTTTAATGCAGGATCTTGGCATGAAACGTGTTGTAGCAAAATTTATTTGGCAGCTTCTGCTACCAGAGCAGAAGGAACGTTGTGCTGCAGTTGGGAAAACTGTGTAAGGTCCCAGGTGCTACTCTGAAGGGGGCTGAAGCATCGTAGTCCTATGTACAATGTTTCTTGTATCTTCTTTAATAAATGTCTCTACTTTTCATATCACATGGCCATATATTTTCTGGACATACCTCTCGTATATATATATATATATATCAAATTATCATGTTTTATAGCTTAAACTTACAGAATGAAAGCTGGAAAAGAAAAACACAAAAACAATTTTTGAAAAAGAAAAGAAGGATGGATAGAAGGAAGGAAGGCAAAAAGAAAAGGAAGGAAGGAAGGAAGGGAAAGGAAAGGAAGGAAGGAAGGAAGGAAGGGAAAGGAAAGGAAGGAAGGAAGGGAGAGGGAACATCCAGCGGAGTGCCCAGGGAGGAGAGGAAGCAGGGTCAGTGACTAGCCAGCATGGTTGGTCACCACACCGAGATGAGAGAGAGCTCCTTATTATTAAGTCAGCCTCAGTAAACCAAGGTACCTGAAATAAGTAATGCACGCCTCCTTTCTGCAATGCCTCCTTGCGGTCTAGGTATAGGTTTGGCATGGCCATAAGACAGTGCAATAAGACAGTTCTCTTCCAATCTGGAAGTTCCTAAGAACATATTAGCAGCCTGACCCCTCCCTCTCCTTTATCTCCACAACCACTCAGCCATTAGATTTTTTGGTTTTCACTCCTAAAATGCATGAAATCTTTCCTCTTTATGTGAGGACTGCCACTGCCCTCTATCTTCCCTCTCCTGAATCAGGACAACAGTTTGCTTATGTTGCCTTTAGCCAGACTGGTTCCCACCTCACCCACCTCCACCTCCAACTCCAACCCACCCTCCTCCCCCAAGCCACCAAAGAGCTGGCCCTCAAATGCAAATCCCAAATGCAGTTGCCACTGGTCCACTTCAAATCCTACTGAGTATATCACAGCCTGCCAAATAAAGCCAAAATCCCTTAATCTGACTGCTTACAGGATCTGGCCCCACCTCCCAGGGAGCCTCATCCTACTCTGAGTCCCGTCTTTTGCCCAACTGTCCAGCAACACCAAGTTACTTACAGTTTTCTGCACATGGAGCCATCAACCTGTGTCTCTTCTCTAGGTCCTCTTGAATTCTACTTACTGATCTACTGGCATTCCTTCTCAGGATACCTGACTCTTGGAGACCTTCTGACCCTTGCCCCGCTCCTGTGTTCTCAAAATATCCTGTGAGTATATTTCTCCAAAAATTATCATTGTTGCATGTCCATTTGTATTTTATCTATCTACCTCACCGTCCCTGAAACTCCCAGCAGGTTGAAAATTTTGAGAGCATTGAATGTCATTTTAAGGGCTTGGAGGTATATCCTTAATGTAAGAGGAAATTCCTGGGGATTTTTGATAAAGAGAGTGATACAATGTAATCAGGGAATATTTTAAGAAGATAGATTTAAGGGGAGACCATACAGTAGATTATAGGAAGGACTGACTGGGCATAGGGCAAATAGCAGAGAAGGGAGAGAACACCTGAGCAGAATCTGTTCTATACTCAGGGTCTCAGAATTTGGTTCCCAGCTCTACCATATGTTATTGGGTAAACTTGATCACACCACCTCTAGGAGTCTTGTTTTATTTATAAACAAAATGGACATAATAAATCATTCTGGACTATTTCAACAGGTTTATGCAAGAATATTGCAAAATATAAATTCCAGTGAAATTAGTAAGGCTAGTAGTTAAAATCCAAATAAATCCCAAATGAGCCAGCCTCACCTTGTCCTCAATGTCGAATTCTGTGCCATCTTGACGTCAGATGAGTCCCATAACTTCCCAGTATTCCCCCGTGCAATGTGAGGCGAAGATTACCCCTGTTTGCCTGTCACCTGAAAAGTGACTTCCAGTATCTGAAGGGCTGTCACACAGAAGGACAGGATTAACTCCCTCCGTGAGGCTGTGTGGCAGTTACCAGGAGACCAATACTGGCTTACCACAAGGAAAGACTTTCAAACTGTCAGAGCTGTCCAAAGGCTGCCTGGGGCTGAGAGTGAAGGTGGGCCATGAACTCTGTGAGACTGAGATGATGAGGTAGGAGCTGGGAGACCAGTCACAGACTCCATGCATCAGAAAGATTTGAACTAGTCAACTTCTAAGTTTCCTTCCAATTCTAAAATTCTATTGTCCACTAGCACTGCACGTACCTTTATCATTGTACATGTTGCTCAAATTGTAATTGTCAGTTTATGACATAAAATGGTCAATTTAGAGGTCTTTTTTTTTCTCCACTGGGGTCACCCAAAAAGCAGGGTGCCTCTCCTTCAATGTGGGGCTTCAGTGCCTACAACTGTTCCTGGTACATAGTCAACCCTCAGTAATCGATGGTGGAATGAATGGATGGATGAATGAATGAATTATTCTGAGTTTATTGACATGACATTGAAACTCCATTGGGGAAATGAGATAATGTCTTTAAGTTTAGGCTAGGAAGAGTTCTTTGATCATGAGGCTTGTGTGTGATGATGTTGGTCTGGATCAATACTTCCCAGCGTGAAGTCTTTTAATTTCTAGGAGTCTGAATTTCAATATTAATAGAAAAAAAAAACAGCTATTACAAGCCAGGCATTTGCCTATGTTACAGAGTGCCCAGGTTACAAAAACATCCAGTTTCTCTGCATTAACTGGGAATTGGTCAACTTGGTGTGGTCACTCTTTATCTCATAGCAAACCATCACCCTGGGACCTTACACATCATATCTCACTTAATCCTTCATGTGGAGCCTGTATGTTAGGTCATACTGTCTCTGGCTTACAGATGAGAAGACTAGGGCTCAGAGAGGTTTGAGACCTGCTCAGTGATGGAAGTTTATAGTGTCAGGAACAGAATTTCCATCTAGTCCTGCTTGGCTGGGCTCTAAGCCCAGGCTCTCCCCGTGTAGCACTTGGCTTCATTTCAGAGAAAGAGGCTCCTCTGATGTGTGTTTCTATCACAGAGAAGCTTGAGATAGGGTTTTATCCTGTGATTAGTCCCCTTTTCCTTGATGACAACAATGTACAGAGGGTCTTCTCACCACTCAAGAAAACCTGAGTTAATGGGAAGGCAAGTATACCCTACCTCATAGATTTCCCAGACTCAAAAAGCCACCAGGCTTCCTCTTCCAACAGAATCTTTCTTACTCTCAGATGGCATTACATAGAAGAACATTGCGAAGGCTCCCAGGATCTCTATTCTAGGCATTATATTTTCTAGTGTTGACAAGTTAATACAAGTCCACACTTCCTTTTATGGGGAAAGATAAGATTCCCATGGTAATATGAGCACCAGGGAAGGAAATGCCACATTCCTCCATGCAAATATTTGACTAAGCTTTCTCCAGGCCATGCATCATTGTGTTGAGGCCCCCCAAAAGCTTCAGATCCACAGATCCACTGGCGAGATACCCTGGCGATGAATTATGAGAGGGCTTGTTTAAAAATCAAGGCCAGAGCAGTGTATCCATGGGGACTGTTTTAATGTGACCAAAAACCACTCCAAGGAAGTCATGAGTAGAGCCTGGTCTCAGCTGGCCAGGTAATCTCTGAGAGAAGAGACCTGTTCAGATGGCTTGGAAAAAAAAGAGATGACTGCAGCTATGAGACTGATGGTCATGTCTTTTTACAAAGTGAAAAATCTGGAACAATATGAAGGCCAATAAA
>VMDR010031291.1:0-12092 GCA_007922815.1 Macrotus californicus | reverse complement strand
GTATACTCCAGAAAATGTTATTTCCATGCAAAATGTCATTGACTATTAAATAGGAACCCCCTGAAGCTCACATGAGTGTGCATGTGCTCACACACAAATGCACAAAAAGAAAAAGGAGAACCAGTTATAATATTAAAATATAACTGGGGGAGGTTTCTGTAAAGAAAATCAACATATCTTCAAACAAAATATTAATACTCTTTATACTGTATTCCTCTCCTGCAGTTTGAATCATCAAGAAAGGATGTGTATGTGCTTTAGCTGAAGATGAAACACAGGCTCAAGTGTTCAAAATATGGGAGCACCAACTATTCCCACTCCCAAATGAATAATTGCATGAATTAGGATCCTGTTAATAACTTCACACCAAAACATTTTCTTTTCAGGCACAATGTTTTTATTTGAATTGTCTAATACATAAAAATAGCATGACCCTGACTTCTAAAATACTAGCTGCAGAAAAGTCAGAAAGAAAGCACATCAGGGCAAGCACAGCACAATATACCACAAGCAACCGCGGTGGAGTCGAACAGCCTGAATTTGAGTCACAGCTCTTGGGCTAGCCCAAGCCCTTGTAACTACAAAAGGGAGTCAGTGGTCCAACTTGCTCGTAGTGCAGTTGTGAGGCTTTGGGAACTAACTGTGCACTTAGAGCACTCAGCACAGTACCTATCAGCAGCAGGTGGTCATTAATAATGGCTGTTGATATTATCAACATGAAGAAATGTTTATCAGTGTTTCTTGGCAGGCACCTACCTGGTGACCACAGGCAGAAAACGTGAGACATAGAGAAGTAAATTGAACAGTATAGAAACAACTAGAGTCCCTCTGCTGAGCCCATTAACATCGCACCACCCTTGAAGACAATGCACTTACTTCACTTAACAACCTAGGTATAGAGAAGAGGAAGGCAAAGCAGTTGTCACCTATATTTCACAGATGAGAAAAAGACAACAGGCAGGTTAAGTGATTTGCCTAAGATCAATAGTTAATAATGAGCGATGAGGACCTGAATGTAGTTCTTCTAACTCCAACTAACTACAGTTTTTTCATTGGTCTCTCATTCTGCACATTGGCATGTTTGGTCCTTGGTTGATAACTCTTGACTTCTCTGGCATATCACTCTAATTCAAATCAAATTCCTTCTAACTAAAACCCCTATACACCACAAGACTTCTTAAACTCCAGTGCTTTCATCAAGCACTATTCTAAGAAAAATTTCATTATGAAAAAAGAGAAACTAGTCAAATAGCGCTTGATCTGTATTAAAATAACCAACAAAAACATAATGGTCAATCACTTCAAGTTTTCTTTTCATTTATGCTCAAGTTCAGCCTCTTCATCAATAAATTTCACTGATACCTTTGTCCAAAGCAGTTAATTACATTACTAAATAAAAGACAGAAGAGAAAAAAAAAGAGACTGTCCAAATCCTGTCTGAATCCTCTATTTATTAACACCCAATAAAAGCAACATTCTATTAAAGAAAAAGAAAGAAAGAAAGAAAGGTCCTGGCTGGTGTGGTTCAGTGGATTCAGTGCTGGCCTGCCAACCAAAAGGTCACTGGTTCGATTTCCAGTCAGGGCACATGCCTGGGTTGTGGGCCAGGTCCCCAGTTGGGGGCACGTGATAGGCAACCAGTAGATGTGTCTCTTACACATTGATGTTTCTCTCCCTCTCCTTCTCCCTCCTTTCTCATCTCTCTAAAACTAAATAAACAAAATCTTAAAAGAAAAACACAACTTCTTGCAGGCAATCATTCTAGCGTTTTATGTGGAAAAATATGTCCTAGATTTGTGGACTCTAAATCTTGCCAATTCATTCAAAAGAGTAATACACGAAACAACAAATGGACAAAAAGATTAAAATGTTCTTTCTGGTCTACTTGTCCCAGCGTGGGACTCTTTATTATTCCTACCAAAAGAAGCTGCTAAGAGTTACCCCCATGTACCCACATTTTAACTAAAAACCTTAAAGGGAATACTGCCATCTACTGAATCACAATCATCTCCATTCTTTCTCTATTACAGTGAGACCGCATTTAATGACTCTCTGGGAACAAAAATTTTAATACTAAGGATGTTGATGTTAAAAAGCAAACTTTTAAGGCACAAAAAGTTGTATATATGCACAACTACCAATGACAAAAATACCCCAGGAAACAATCCCTGTTATTCTTATATAATCATATAAGTAGTCTCCTCTAAAGCAGTATCTTTGAGACCTGGGGGATTGGCTCCTTCTTCTCAACACTGTCTTTCCTAACTAGTTGGAAAACGAATGCTTCATAACCTTTCACAAGCTTCCCATATCAAAGCAGAAATGCTGACAGCTATCATTTCAATTTAAGGACTAGCTATTAGATTTCAGAGTGAATCGGTTTCAATTTTTATCTCAGCCACTGTCCTTAAAAATATTTTTCTAGTTAACTGTTTAAAGTATAACGTACACGCAGAAGAATGTACAAATCATAAGTATACATGTGAGGAAGTTCACACAATGAACATATCCTAAGTAACAACCACATATGTCTATACAGAGAACCATTACCAGCACCCCAGAAGCCTCCCCCCTCATGCCCCACAAGCCACCACCACACCCCCAATGGAATTACTTTGAATCATATCACCACAGATTAGCTTTGCTTGTGTTGAACTTCATATAAAGATATTGTAATAACATGTACGCTTTTGTCTAGTTGAGTAAATGTAGCCAAATGTCTAGCTTCATTTATCAATGTTATATTGCATTTAGCAATAGTTTGCTTATTTTCATGACTATATATTTAACAGTATTCTATTATATAAATATATCATTATTTATTCAGTCAAAAACCTTTTGGATTGTTTCTAGTTTGAGTTTATTATGAATAGTGCTGCTCTGAATATTTCTTTATGCATCTTTTGATATACAAATGTTTGCATTCTATTTCTAAGGTATACAAGGTTTGTACAGAAAGTATCCAGCCATATACTATAAAAAATAGAGACATTTATTGAAAAAGATACAAGATACAAGATACAAGAAAGAATGCACACAGGACAACAACACCTCAGTTCCCTTCAAAGTAGGCAACTTGGGACCTCACACAGTTCTCCCATTTGCCATCAGCTGCCCCATTGTATTTTTTGTGAATCTCACTTGCACTCTGAAATCTCTTCCCTTTCAAAGGTGATTTTAGTTTGCGGAAAAGCCAGAAGTCATAAGGCACCAAATCTGGGCTGTAGGGAGGCTGAGTCACCTGGGTGATTTGATGTTTGGCAAAAAAAACTCTGCAGGAGACATGATGCATGACATGAGCGGGCGCATTGTCGTGATGAAGCTGCCAATCACCAGCTGCCCATCGCTGCAGCCTTCTGAATCACCCAAATTATTTCTGCAGAGGAATGTTCAAGCTTAACACAAAATCTGATGCAGATTTTTGCTCTACTTGCTCAGTCATTTTCAATGTGATGGCCACACAGTACACATGATCACTCAACAGCATCTACCGCCCCCACTGACTAGTACAGTGAAGTCATCATTGTTGAACGCATGTGCATTCCAGTCCACTCTCCTTGGCTGCAAGGTTACATCGATGTTGCACAAACCATTCTCGTTGTATGTATGATCAGCTTTAGTAGATACCGCTTAACAGTTGTCCAAAATGGTTATACCAATAATGACTTGCCATTTAAAGTCTCATACCTCTCAGAAAAGAGAGGTAAATCTTATGATTGTAAGTTGTTCCCAAAGAATCTGAGACACTTGGAAGCATGTAAGAAGTACTTGGGGAAAGAGAGTTCACAGTTGTTTAGCTATAATGTGAGACTTCTTTTAAAAACACAAGACCTTCCCAGACTCTTGCCGAGCCACCCCCACCTTGAAGACTATGACCTGGAGTCCGGGGGTTGCTAGAAGCCTATTTTGAGAAAAGAATCTGTAACCCATGTCACCGTAACCTAATACCAATTTACCAGCAGGTTTTTCCACCAAGGTTCTCCCAAACACTCTCTAAACCCCAATCAATACCTCAAACTCCCAGGTAAAGATATTTTATGTGTTTTGAGTACAAGCTAAGTTGCTTCCATTAGAACTCAGGCATTTTTATACCATGACTTCCTTCCTATCTGATTGAATGGAATGTGTTTTATAGTAAAGAGGTTTCTGAAAAACAAGAATATTACTAGAATTAAATTGGAATTACTCTAATGGAGATTTCGATCTCTCCCCCAAGATTTCCCTACTCATCAGGACACAGACTTTCGTCAATGACGTGAGAATGCCATGCCTTCACTTCATTCAGGTACTTATCAGGCCTGGTACAGCCTTATCTCATCATGATGGCTCAACTTAAAGGCAAAAAGGAGACAGCTGCCAGAATATTTTAACACCTATGAATTTGGAGAATTGCTCTACGTCAGTCTAATCATTTTGTAGAGTTATAAAAATACCTGCTACCGAAGTGGTGCTGTAAGGATGTGTCCTTATGTGCCAGAGAGTGATAAAACACTGCACAGCCCTGGGTCAGAGTCTGCCAAGCCAGAACTGATGTACATCAGTGATGCTGTGAATTTTAAAAATTGTTCTGGCTAATCTTTTTTTTTTTTTAATTCTTGTTTGTTTATTTAAATAAGAATTAGCTGCAGTAGTAACCAACTGCTTCTGTGCTTCAACAATGAGTTGTGCCTAATGAAAATTCAGAAATCACCACTGCATGTCATAAGGAGGCTAACATTTAGCATGTAGAAGACTTTAAAAAAATCAATATATATATTTAAATTAAGGGTCTTTGAGACGCTGATGGGTAGTAAATACATTCAGAATAGAAAACAGAAATAATCAGCATCATTGTCAAGGTGTAGGTCAAACCTACCCTAGGCCAGGTGTGTTTGGTGGTGGTTACTTTCTTATCTTTTTGTTGCCACTTACAGGCATAACAGGGTGATTAGGTGGCCAAATTTTACCAGCAAATTGGGCTGCCAACAAGGGGAACGGATATGAGAAAAAAAGCATTTGTGCAAGTTAATCAAACAGTAACTGCTATACAGAATGTTACATTTTACATGGACTCCTACTTACACTGAGGAGGAAACTGATTTGCTAATGATGATATACAGGATTTCTTTCATTCCAGTTTAAATACCACATTTTTAGATTCTACCAATCCACCTTCAGCCCCCTGTGACCTCTCATTTCTGAACTTTGGTACTCAAGTGGCACTAAGCACATACTCTCTTGTACTGCGATGTTTTTCACACATTAGCCTTGTCACCAAAATCAGATTATAAGTGCCTTGAGAGGAGTTTATGTATTTCTGACATCCAGGGTTTAGTACACTGCTCTTCATGGTAGGTCATAAATAAATGTTCATTTATTATAATATCTAAATCCTAAGAAACGGATGTGAACCCTTGGTAGGGTCAGATGTTAAAATAAGAACCAAGGATGATCAGGAGATTATTTCAAATCTATTTTGGGAAAGAATAAAGGAAAGAGGAGAGGTAAAGGAACTCATTCATGGATTGAAAGAAATGGAATACGAAATCAGGATATATCAAAAAAAGGCCTTCTTCAGTTAGGAACAGACCTATAATGAATTTCTTCAAATCTGGGGGGGCTTCCTGGTTTCATTTCTGTTTTCTTCTTTGTCTCATATAATTTACTTAAAAATTGAGATCTAATTCACATACCATGAAATTTACCTCCCCCTCATCTTTGAAAATTGTGGTAAAATACACACAATATACACTTTATGATCGTAACCATTTTAAGTGTACACTTCAGTGGTATTAAATATATTCATACTGTTATGCAACCAGTGTCCAGACCTTTCTCATCCTGCAAAACTAAGACTCTGTCCCAATAAACAGTAGCTCCCCATTCGCTCTCCCCCAGCCCTTGGCAACCACAATTCTACTTGTTGTCTCTATGAATTTGACTGCTGTAGGCACCTCACATAAGTGGAATCACAGAGTATTTGTCATTTTGTAACTGGCTTGTTTCACTTAGCATATCCTCAAGTTCATACATGTTGTAACACGTGTGAGATTTTCCATCCTTTTTAAGGCTGAATAATATCCCATTGTTATATATATACACCATATTTTCTTTATTCATTCACCCATTGACTAACCCTTGAGTTATTTCCACCTTTTGGCAATTTCAAATAACGCTACTGTGTTAGTGGGTGTACAAATATCTCTTCAAGCCCCTGCTTTCAATTCTTTCAGGTATATACCCAGAAGTGGAATTGCTGGATAATATAGTAATTCTAATTTTAATTTTCCGAGGAACCACCATACTGTTTTCCATAATGGCTGTACCATTTTTACTCTCATCTACTGACAGTTGACAAGAATTCCAATTCCTCTAAATCCTTGTCAGCACTTGCTATTATCCATCTTTTTATTATAGCCATCCTAGTGGGTATGAAGTAGTACTTCATGGTTTTGATCTGCATTTCCTTAATGATTAATGATGTTGAACATCTTGCAAGTGCGTACTGGCCATCTATATATTCATTTTGGAGAAATATCTATTTAAATCCTTTGTCCATTTTAAAATTGGGGTTATTTATCTTTTTATTATTGAGCTGTAAGAGTTCTTTATATGTTCTGGATATAAGCCCCTTATCAAACGATACAGATATAATTTAAAACTTTTTTTTCCCATTCTGTGGGCTGTTTTTTCGCTTTCTTGATGGTACCTTTAAAGCACAAAAGTTTTAAATCTTGACAGAGTCCAATTTATTATTTTCTTTTTGTTTCTGCTATCCTATCTAAGAAACCACTGCCTAATCTAAGGTCTCAAAGATTTATGCCTATGTTTTCTTCTAGGAGGTTTACAGTTGTAGTTCTAGAATATGTTTTGAGTTAATATTTATAGATAATGTGAGGTAGGGAGTTC
Organism: Macrotus californicus; assembly: GCA_007922815.1. Classification (NCBI taxonomy): domain Eukaryota; kingdom Metazoa; phylum Chordata; class Mammalia; order Chiroptera; family Phyllostomidae; genus Macrotus; species Macrotus californicus. The sequence goes on along the minus strand of VMDR010031291.1, from coordinate 5,204 downwards.
AATTTTGGGATTTGGGGATTTTTGCACATGGATATTTGATTTTTGCAACACCATTTGTTAAAGAGACTATTTTCCCCCACTGAATGATCTGGCACCCTGTCAAAAATTAATTGACTATAAATGTGAGGGTTTATTCTGAACTCCTAATTCGATTCCATTGATCTGTATGTCTATCCTCAGGCCAACACTACACTGTCTTGGTTACTGTAGCTTTGTACTAAGTTCTGGGACTGTGAAGTGTGAGTCCTTCAACTTTGTTCTTTTTCAAGAATTGTTTAGATATTCTGGGTCTCTTGTATTTCCATGTGAATTTTAGAATTTGCATGTCAATTTCTGTAGAACTAGCTCATTTCTTGACCCAAATGAAGTGCAGAGGTAGTTCCTACATATAGAAGGATCTGCAGTCCTTACAAGGCTAATCGTGCAAACTGGGATCTCCTCACCGACTGCACCTACCAAACACCAAAGCCAATGGAGGCAGTCACAACCTACGTGTGCACACAATTTCACACACTGGTGGTGAACAATCAATGTGGAGGACACACATAAAAGTGATATGGAAGAATTGAAGGAGCAAGAAGACTTGAGAATGATTTGGCAAAGAGCATGACACTAAGAGTTAAAATAAATTTGGGGGTTCTCATAAATTGAGTCTAACTGACACCACAACCAGTTATGATCAATAAATAGAGCTTTAGTAGTAAAATCTGTGCCAGGGAATAAAAGCAAAACATAGCTCCCATTCCCAGTGCTCTTTAGGAAGAAGCCATCACTTCATGGAGGTCCCTTCTCATGACACTGTCTCACAGTTCTTTTCCTCATCTCCTCTACCACTTGCCTCCTTCTCCAGGGCCGATGTTGAGATGTGACTTTTTCTGTGGTTCAGCGCATTTTATGATCTCACTGTGCAGCCCATAATAATCTGGTATCACTATGTTGACTCTGAAGTTTCAGACAAGTTCTAGTCAATGTTTCTACTAATAATTCAGTGTATGGTAGTATAACATTTATTTTAGTGGGAGAATTACTTTATTTACCTCTAATTATAGAATAATTTACATGAAAAGCCAAAAGGGGTAACTTAACTGTTTTCAACCATACTTTAGTGCATTTTTTAAAAAGATTTTATTTATTTATTTTTAGAGAGAAGGGAAGGGAGGGATAAAGGGAGGGGAAGAAACACAGAGGTGAGAGAGAAACATCTAATCAGCCACCTCTTGCTTGCGCCCTGCCCAGGGACCAAACCCACAGCCAGGCATGTGCCCCGACTGGGAATCAAACTGGCGACACTTCACTTTGCAGGATGACACCCAACGAACTAAGCCATACTGGTCAAGGCCCCTACTGCATCTTAGAGCAAAAAATTATATACTATGGGTTATCACAAACTTGGGAATTTACAACATTCCCTCACGAATGTCAAGGTCTAAGCTTGAAAGCAACAAGCTGATTCTCTAATTTACCTCAGAAGTGCCAGATGCTCATTTTATAGACAAATTTCATAAGCCTAACATTTAACGAGAAATTGTTAGAGCTACATTTGGCAAGAGAAGATTATTTCTCAGATGTTGAGAATATCAACAGAAGAATCTTTTTGCTTCGTTCTTTCTAGGAGAAATTGACTGAAATAATTTGGCAGTTAAAAATACTTTGAACAAAAAAATAATTTGAATGGTTGAAAACCATTCAACGTAAATTCTCTGTTGGAAGGTCAATTGCATCTGCTGAAAGGTATTTGTTCTATTTCTCTCAGAGTAAGATGGAAGAAGAGAGTACTTAAAAGACAAAAAACAGTGTACAAAATCAGACTGATGTTCTGTTAAACCGTAGGCATTACTCACGAAGCTGCTGCAAGTTAATCATTTATACTGCAAAGAATTTTACCTATTTCAAAGCACAACTCACTTGTGCTAGCTCCAGGAAACTGATTTCTGTAAGCTCTGGACTCACTTCATAGTCTACCTATAGTAAGAAACTTTGCTCCTAAATTTGCCCAATTTGCTTAATAGATCCACAATCTTCTGATGGCTTAATGAAACCTATAACCTAATTTGATCAGGAAGCTGAAATGTTGTCAAGAGAAATAGGCATAGGTCCATGGATTGGCAAATTTTTTCTGTAAAGCACCAGAGAGTAAATATGCTAGGTTTTGCGGGCCATACTTAGTCTTTGTCTCATCTACTTCTTTTGTTTTTATTTTTATTTTTACAACCTTTTAAAAGTGTAAAAATAATTCTTAGATTCCAGGGAACCAAGAAACAGGCAGGGGGGGCCATAGTTTAACAAACTTTAGTTTAGAGAAGTGCCCTACAGTGGAAATGTTCTGTCTGTGCTACCCAACATGGTACCCACATGTGGCTACTGAACATCTGCTAGTGCAACTAAGAAACTGAATTATTAATTTTAATTATTTAACTTTAAACAGCCATGTGCAGCTAGTGACTACAGTCTTGAACAGCACAGGACCAGAGGACCTCTGAGAGCACACAAGAGTCCCTGAAATCTCTGTATACCTATGTCTCCCAAAAATCTACTGAGGGCTTGAGCAAGAAGTAAATCAGGTATAAAGAGTAAATGTTATTAATAATAGCCTCCAATTATTAAGTGAAGCATTGTGCATCAATTCAAATGACTAACATTAAGGACAGGAAAAACATCATATAAGAAACCTATAATAACATAAACAATAAAATATTTTAAAAAATAAAGAAAGGGAAAAAAAAGGAACCTAAAATAATATTAGTTGGCATTTTACAATTCATTAGTATGACATCTCTTCAATAATGTTTGCACAAATCAAAACTCTGAAGTGTTGAGAAATGAGTCTAAAGTGCTTTGAGTTTAAAAAGACATATAATGTTCCTATTTTTGAAAGAAATGAAAAATTATACCACTCAATTTGCAGGGATTCTATTGAAAACAGGTACAACTAAAATTAGGTTTCTGTTTGCCTGAGAAGACAACTGATTTCTCCCATCACTGACCTGAAGTGCTCTTGGAAAATTGCTTTGCTTCATTTAACACACTGCCACTCCCAGCAAGGCCCCTAAAGTTCATGAGACACAGACTTGCTTTGTTAGCCAAGCTGTTACACAAGAAACCTAACTCCTCATTTCCACATGTTGACAAATCATTTCCCACGTCCATTAACGCATTCATAACTCGATTCTTGGAGCTTCTGAAGTAGAAAATTAGGGGAGAAAATACTCATTCAACTTTGGAGAAGCTTCCAGTCAACGTCTTTAACATCCATTAAAGGCTATTTGTTTTTCCCCCCGACTATCTGGGACAGGACACTTCTCACTTAACTAAGTAAAAACTTTAGAACACTCAGCAGGGTGCGTGTCTCCACATATGCACAGCGGATGGCCTATGACAGAACTTACACCATCCACAGCCCCCAAGTTTCACCTTCAGTATTTCCTATTTTAAACAGTCCTGGAACAAAAGAAAAATTACTTCATGTAAAGTCATAACTGAATCACGAAACACAAATTGCTGAGTGTACCCAGTTGGTATAATAAGTATTCACTCATAAGGTCTTAGTCAAACTATCTACTAAGAGTCTAGAATTGGTATATCCAGTGAAATTCTATATAGCAATTGGGAAATGAGGTAAAGCTACATGTACTGCTAAGGAAAGGTTCCAAGATATATTGCGGGATGAAAAAACACAAGTCAAAAAACAGTACATATATTATGATCTCATCTGTATGTGGTAGCATATGTGAACTTGATTTTGCATAGAAAATGTCTGCAAATGTGTCACAGAGAAAGTGGTGGTGGTTCCTACCTCTGGTAAGTTCATCAGGTAAGGTTTTTACTTTTCACTTCATAGCCTTCTATACTATTGACTTAAAAAAAAAAAATCAAGAGCTTGTATTACTTGTGTAAATTTAAAATGTTCCTTTAAAAGATATCTCTGCAGTGGTACCCCAAGAGACTAGGACGTGGTAGCCTTTCTTTACTGCTGCAGTGTTGATCATTTAAAAGAAAAAGTCAAAGCTGTTCCCTTTCTACTTAAAACCACTACAATGTTCTTAAAGCTGCCTCTCTCAATGGATTTCTACAGTGGGGAGCAGAGAAGAGGCACACAATAGTATTACCGAACAGAAGAAGAAAATAAGGCACACTTCAAACAGGGCCTTGGGAGGACAAGACAATCCACAAGTGCCAACCAGCTCCAGAGCTGTAAACCTCCCAGGAGAGCCATCACATTTCAATTACCATCACTAACATTACTTATTATTTGGCCGGCTCCAGTCCCTAAGGCAGGCAGCTTGTGATGACAATACCCAGCCTCTTCTTGTAAAACAATTCATTAGGCAAAGCAGAACAGCTGGGGCAGCCACGTGTGAGTTCTTAAAGCACCGCCCCACTGAGACCTCTGGCCCAGATTTCCCTTTCGGTGAGGGACAGCCACCACCCCTCTGACAGCTGTAGAGTCCTCCAGGGACACTTCAGGTTTAATCAGTACTTCCTGGGCCGGAGAGGGCCATTTGATTTCTAACATAAACTAATGGCACTCCTGCTTTCTGTAGGTTACACCAGACATCAGATAAGAGGCTTTAGAGCATTTTTATCTTGTTCGAATGCTCCAGAGTTAATGAGGCAGCAAAAGATATTGTCATAGAGCCCCAGTGTAGCTATATTATCCAATAAACGAACTCTTTCCAAGACAGGTTTAATATGGATCGAGGAGGTAAAGAAGGCTGGCTTAATATTGATCCCATTGAGAGGATGAGAATCCAGTCACCATAAGTAGGGCAAAATCATGCATATTCTGCAGCAGACAAACTGCTATTTTATAAGGGGTTGTCTTTAACTATTAAGAGTAAAATGCTGATTTTAAGCAGCATAAACCTAGTAGATTTATTTGGCATTTTAAGCTAAATTTTCAAAAAATGCTTCTAAATTAATCTACCTATTGCAATGTATTTTGCTGAAAAGTATCTTTAGGAGTTGGGTTTTTAAAAACTAGCAACAAAGCCATTACAAAAATAGCTTATTGACTATACAATATATAATTATATTAATGCTAATTATATTGATATTATAAAACTATTAAATATTATAGTTTTAAACTAGCCATTTTTTTAACTAGCAAATTTTAGTATGCTAAACAATACAGACTGCCTTGAACTTCTAAATATTACCAGCCTACATCACATAGGACTCAGGAATAATCTAATCATTCCTTCAAC